>BEXV01000661.1:29476-41069 GCA_003118195.1 Hemicentrotus pulcherrimus
AAATATGACGTCATTGAATAATTTAAATGCGGAGATATGTCAGGCAAGGCCCTGTAACCGGGCAGCAACCTTATACCACGCACAACACAAAACGAAGTCGTCGCGGCTTGTGCTAGTTTTTTGGAAGCTGCACCTTTACATTTGGTCGTGGTTTGCAGTTAATTATTTACCAGTCGCTGAGGCTGTGGTCATTTACAGGCTGCCGACCATGGGCGCAGCTAATCAGGAGACTTGTGTTTATCCTGGCAATTAGTATATAAGGGGGTTTCCGTTTATTATCAATAAACACAACACAACCAGTATCTTTTCACGTCTCCGTGCCCTCTGTAGACCGCCTTGTACCTTCGCTCCTACAGTTGAATGGTTGGGGTCGACATTGGCCCCAACACATCAAAGTAACATAACTTCAATGGTAACACTTTATACAAAGCTGAACCTCTATAGACAAAGGTTATTTTTACAATAATTTGTCCTGCTTAGGAAGGGAAAGATTATATTGCCTTCGAAGTGTATACTTTTGTAGCTTTAAAAGAAACATTTTCAGCCATATAGTTTAGGAGTCGGGCCATGCAGTAATGTAAACGTCATAATGTGCATGTGTTCAGTACTCAGTCAGGATAAAGTGTCTCATGTTTAGGTATCATGCAATTGTTAAATATAGTAGGCGTTGTCCAGCATCGAGCACAGTTTCTTTACTTTTCTCATTTACTATGATTTATGTTTTTACCTATATTTTTGTATTTTGACTGGATTTCTAATTTTGGATCACGCATATAGTCCATTGGATGGTATGGATAATAACGATTACATTTGAGGAGGCTATTGTGGTAAGATGATATATACAGTGCGTCCCAGAAGAAAACGAAACCGAGAATTGTCGATGTTTTATAATAACTTAATCACAATTACAGTTAATAACTGACACATAATTGTAAAGCTTACATCTTCTTCTTTCAGTTGATGCAACTCATATAATGCATTTGATACATGTATTTAGAAACATGATAAACATATGTCCTGAATAGACATGTGTCTTTAATTTTTTAACCGTTACTACGGTCTCTTAATCCTGTACTCATGGCTCCTAGAAACAACTTTATTCAGTTTACATGGCTTATGCACTGGCCCATTTCAACCCATTTTAATTTATTTTATCTATAGTACAACAATGTCAGAATGAGATACTGTGTTTGATTTTGTGATTTGTTTACATATGTGTATACTTTATTTATATCCGCTTGTATCTTAAGATCTTTTTCAACTTAACAATTCATTTCTTACTTTCCAACTTTCTTTATGTTAATTTTGCTAGTCGATATGTTTATTTGTTATACATGTATAACCGGTACTATCATCATCACATTGTGTCTTATTGATCCTTTTTTGTGAAAGATAAACTCCAGTTCTGGTTATAAAATATAAAAAAATCTCACAGATTCAAACGAAACTTACACTGAATGTTCAAGATTACAAATAAATGACATGTGTCAAACAATTTTGGAAGAAAGTGTATACTGGCTGAGTAATGAGCATAGAAACACAAGGAAATCAAGGTAGTACCAGCTAGCCCCGACACCATGTGTGTTGTCCCATATATGGCTTTGTGTGTACAAGTGCTTGTTACTTTACCAAGACTTGGTAAAATTTATTATAATTTTGATGACCCCAGAACCTTGCAGTGCACACCAATACTTACATGCTACATGATCAATTGTTTCTTATCCTTTCCACACCTTTTCTTTCACAATGCAATCGCATTGCCAGTACTAAAGTTTATCTTTAACCTGTTGACTACTGAATTCATTCATTGTCATAGAGTTCGTACAACGGCCGACCGGTTCCAGTTGACAATGGCTTAATTGTGTTTAAAATGTAAACGCTCGAAATCTAAATGTTACGAGAAGAAGGAATGAAACGCTTTGTCCCTTCTCCTTTCTTTTTTTCCCACTTATCTATGTATGAAAATTAGTTTTAGATTATGTATGAAGTGCAATATATTGAAGCTTCCATTATTATTATTGCTATTCTTTAATATTTTCTGTTATTTTCCATATTGATTTATATTTTTCCTAATATTTTCTAACATTTCAACTTTGTATTTTTTTTTGGTATCAGTCTCCCGACTATTTTAACAATGGGTTTTGTTTCAATAAACAATAAACATGAATGAATAAATGTTATGATTGCCGATTTATCTTCAAAAATGATCCATCCCGCTCTATTCTGGAGTTACAGTACATGATAAAGTTTGTTCGATGTTCTGTTGAACCGTAGGTACACATGCGCTGATCCGTTCGGCCTATTTTTCTTCACCAGACAATCCCTCACGTATACGTACCCGCATTTTCTCGCCGGAAAATTGAATAACCTCTTAACCATGATCAAGTTTGTTACTATATCCTACGGAGAAGATTAACAAACGACTCCTATTCTCAAAACGGGTGTTAATTAGTTTCACATTTCCCACCAAGTGTTTAGATGATCAGCTCTTGGCTGAAGATCGGGTATGATAAAGGTCTTGTGGTGGGCGAAAACTGAATGTCGCTTCCTTAATCTTTTGTTTTAATAAGGTATAGAAATACATTTAGAGCTTACAGTTGGTTGAACCTCTTTTAAAAAAGAGGTAAACAAACAGAAGAAGAGCAAAATTGGCCTTATTTGGTTTATGTAGGCGTATAAAGCCTTGTTCATATTATGCAAGGGTAAACCTCGGTTGTTTGTTTGTAATGACACCCTTGGCCTAACGTGTAAAAAATAAACTTCATATTTATGTATCTTACATGTAAAACAAAGAGCTAAGTGAATACATCCATGACCTTTGTTGCTCGCGTTTGACTAACAATGAAAAGTAAACCACATTTGTTGTTAATAAAATTGCGAAACAAAAATGGTGAGTATATAATATATTATATAATATATTGTATATAATATATTAAAATATTATTTTCTTCTTTTTTTTCGATCGCTAAATTAACCGCGCTTTGCTAACTAGCAACTATAGCGCTCTCACACGATTGGACTCACACCGCTTTATATGGTTTAAAAGTGGTAAAGCATTTAAATTAATACGTCTTTAAGTTCTCTTTAGTGGTGTTTAGTGTGGATGCTTTAGGTTTTTTCCGGGGCAGTTGATTCATGGATCGGGGTGAATTTGATTGAAAAGCTTTAATTGTCACCTGTGACTGTGGGTGTTCCAGGTATGTGGAGGGGAGACTAGTCTGTTGCTGGCCGAAGACCGCGTCGTGCTGAATGATAAGATGAGAGAAGAGTTTTTACATCACATATTAGACTTGACTGTGGATACATTTGTATGCAACAGTTATGCTTTTGAATAGTATACGTTGCTTAATGGATCACATGGTCCTGTTTAACAGCTTCAAAGATAAGCTTCACAGGACGGTTCTTAACACGCTCAAGCCGTTGAAACTGCGGTGCACTTATTCTACGGAGAAGTAAGTTTGCTTAGTCTAGGCGGGACAACGCAACATCCATGCAAGAATGTTCGCAGGTCTCCTTGGTGATGTAAGATCTGATGCGAGCTATGTTTGACAGATGACAATGTGTACCCTTACACAATCATGGGAGATACTTTGCGATCCATTCTCATGGCACCTTCTAACACCATCCCAAGACTCCTAGCCGATGTGGCTTGACGGATAGTAATGCCTGCGTGAGAAGGAGAGAAGTCTGCTACAATTCGTTGAAACTGAGGTGTTTGGATAATTTAAATTTTTAAAAAAAGAAGAAAAATTGTCTCAATTCAGTTTAAACATGTTCTACTGCGTCCATTTCAGGATGTCTTCAATGCATGCCGACAGCGAATGTAGAGCTTGTCTCATTGATTCAGCCTGTAGCGGATTATCAAATATATAAAGCTGGATACCTTAGGCATATGAAGGAAAATAAACTTCTTCATAAAGCCTAATGACAAACGGGGGTTGAGTTTACAAAGGGAAAAGCTGAGGGCCAACCACAGACTCAGGTGGCCGTCGTACTTCAATTTTGTGGTCCAGGTAGTTTACAGGCCACCTTACAACTGCTTGTGCGCTCTGATATATATGATAAAGACCAGCATCTAGCAGTACCCGTAATACCAAACGTGTCCATCTTTTTTCGAAACAAGATTGGGTGATGAACGCATAACCAAAAGCTGCCGATAAATCAAGGAGAACGACAAATGCAGCAATTTTTTAAGTAATGCCATGGCATGCTGTATGTTATTTTGTTGTCGTCTCAGCAGTGCCGTCTCTGTGCTATGGTTGAAACGATAGTGGTCACTATCAACCAAGAACAAAGATCAAGAACGTTAGCATTAACTAAATGATTAGCAAAGGACTGATTTGAAGCATCCAGTTTGCATTTTGTAAAGAAGAGACCTTTTATTTAAACAAGAGGCATTCAACAATATGAAAAAAGAAGCCTGTTATTCACCGTAAAAATCCCAGTCATAAGCCAACCATCATATCGTTCAAAGTACTCTGTTTTTTTCAAAAGAAATTTCATTTATGAGATTAGTTAAAGGTAAAGACCAGTATTGGAAACGCCCAATTTCAAAAAATGAAATGGAGGCTTTCATTACCAATCATGTGAAAGAATATTGACTAATACATGATGATAAAAAATTTGCCGGGAAACCGCCTACTTATTCATATATTTGGTAAATTTGTTTCTCTCATGGTCTGTGAGAGATACAGGGTAGTCCCATATACATCTTTCTGTGTATAGTGCTTGTAACTTTACGAAGAATGGGTCAATTTTCTTATCATTTTGATGATTCCAGAACCTTGCAGATGCTAGATGCTAGATGATCAACCTTTTCTGATCGATTCCACAATATTTCTTTCACAATGCAATCTCATGACCATAACTGGTCTTTACCTTTAATCTTGTGGGTATATTGGCGTGCTCAGATTGTGGTCCACGTGGTAATTCTCCAAGATACGACCCCCCCCCCCTACAATACCATGAATCACCACTGGACACCTCCAGAG
The DNA here is from genome assembly GCA_003118195.1 of Hemicentrotus pulcherrimus. NCBI lineage: Eukaryota > Metazoa > Echinodermata > Echinoidea > Camarodonta > Strongylocentrotidae > Hemicentrotus > Hemicentrotus pulcherrimus. The sequence goes on from BEXV01000661.1 coordinate 34,468, forward strand.
CTACAGAGTTTGGCCAACTTGGTTTCACCAAAGAAATATCCTCCTTGGTTTCACTGGGTAACGACACATGCGTATATTCTTTTCTCTGTGCTTGCCCAACAAAGCACAAGTCGCCATACATAATGTCCAACTCGAACCGTAATGGAAAAACTCTCCTAATCAATGGCACTGGACACCTCTGATAGATACCGCCATCTATAGTTGGAAGTGCTATATGATCACAGGCAAGCAATATCCTCTACTGTAGGCACGTCCTATGCTGGTAAATCCATTGTAAGAATACACTCAAAATTAGCCCAACAAAGCAGAAGTCGCCATACATAGTGTCCAACTCGAACCGTGTTGGCCAAACTCTCCCAATCAATGGCACTGGACACCTCTGATAGATACTGCCATCTATAGTTGGTAGTGCACATTTTTTGTGTCAGCACCTGGGTCGGTCGTTCGATTTTCCTTTTCTCTCTTTTCCCCTCTTATATTTTTCAGTTTTGAATGCTTTAATGCATATTTTCTTGATTCATTACACATTATTTTTCTTTAAAAAAAAACGGCAACAACAAAAAAGTCATGATATAAAGCCGACTGTAGACTTAAATATATTTTTTGGTTGGTCGTGAAGGGCAATACAACAGGGTTTTGTTTAAGGTAAAGACCAGTATTGGTAATGGAATGGAAGCTCTTATTATCAATCATGTGAAAGAGTATGTGTAGACTAATATCTTTCTGTGTACAGTGCTTGTAACTTGAGGAAGACTGGGCCAAATTACTTATCAGTTTGATGATTCCAGAACCTTGCAGTACGTACCGATACTTATATGCTAGATGATCAGCCTTTTCTGATCGATTTTACAACGTTTCTTTCACGATGCAATCGCATGACCAATACTGGCCTTTATCTTTAAAGCCTGTTATATACGCATCTGTATACTATGAAACTAAATTGTAAACGTACCGTACGTACATTTAAATTCTAAAGAGTCAGGTAGCGCTTATGTAATGTTGGTTGTCCCCGTTCACTTACGTTTTCCAGATGAGGTGCATCTATAACGTTAAATTTGAATGGACTTAAGCTCCGTACAAATATGATTACTCCGTTATATCGTTGAAAAAAATGATTAAGTATATTATTCAGGGTGATTTAATTTTGTTTTCATTTTCCTAATTTTACCGATTGAATCGCACAAGGAATTAATATGTGTACTAAGTTTATTTCAAAGTAAAAAAAACGGATGAAAATAACTCACGTTATTTCAAGCAGTTGCCCTTGTCTTCGAAAGCACGTTATTTCCCTTTTTCGATATAAAAAACAACAACATACGATCCAAAATCGACTTACAATTACGTACAGCGCCATCACCGGTACAACATGTTTCAGAATCGGACGTCCGGAACCTTGAAGCTTTCACTGTATCCAAGGAACAATAACAAATATGGTCACACGCGCTGAGCTACTTCTCAGGGACAATAATACGGCGACGCGTTTATGCTGGCTCATAAGTAATATTCTAAAAGTAAATATATTCACCTTCATTTGTTACTCAGGGAACATACTGACGATGACGCGTGTATGCCGGTTCATTACTTAGATTCTAAAATTAAACATGTTAACATTATTTCTTAATTCCTCCTCCCCAACCGACAAAAGGGGTGGTCAATTATTTTACTTCAACCATGAATTATGCATATTTGAGTGGAAACTGCGAAATCATGATCACCAAGACTGCTGAAGAATCAGTCTTAAGTAATTTCATTCGCCTCGTCCATCATATGTACAAATGTAAATTATCACGTAATCCGACAATGAATTCCATTGGATTTAGAATTACACCAGAGTTGATTGCTTTTTTAACGTAGTTGTGATCGTTTTAATGTATATTTGAAATAAAACAACAACATGTATCACGATTTTCCCCTAAAAGTGAAATGGCTTCCATTCATTCTTCGTGATCCTAATTCCTTAAAAGACTTAGTAACATTGTTCATATGAGAGAAAATAGTGCTAGATGTAGAAGTAAAGGCAATGTTAAAGTTCAAGTGAAAACAAGTCACAATGAATGATAACAATTTGACAAACTTATCTCATCGATTCCTTAAGTCTCCTAACTAGATTTCAACAATTCAAATACATTTTAGATGAATGCAAATCGTTACAAGTCAATAAATTGGCTCTATATACCAATCCATACATTTAAGTGTTTAAAGATTTTTAAAATCATGTCTTATGACTTTTTTCGTGGAAAAACGGTTGGGAAAATTCAAAAATGGTTGGGAGAATTTACTTGAATCACTGTTAGATCATGTCGGACAGTGACGCCTTCAAAGAAAACCATGAATATCTTTGAGGTTTCAAGGAAAACCATGAATATCTTTGAGGTTTGAGAATTTGTTCAGGATTTATTGCATTTTAGAGGGTTAGTACAGTATATCATATTATTTCAACATTTCATACCAATTTGTTTTCATTAACCATCAACAATGTTAATACAGAGCCACTTTAATTCTATATTTTGAAACTAAACTACAACGTGCAAAAAACATTTCAAATCAAAAGTCAAATGGAGTCCATTCATTCTTCAGGAAAATATTTTTCTTTAAAGGCCCTTTATCTGTCAAATTATCCTTCGTATACTAGTATAGGGAAAAATTAAAATGAGAGCACTATACAACTGAGTTGCTTAAATACCCATGATGCTTTTAAGTAGAATGAGAGGAACCTATTAAAATCAGCGCTTGTATACTATAGGTTCCTGGTAAAATAAGTATTGTAGATATTTTTAAAAAGCCGTAGCAGTAGAGAAAGACGTTATTTAGATAGGAGAATTTAAAACACAGTGGGATAAGGAAATTTATACACAAATTAATGCATTAGCACCAATACCCAGAGTCACCAGGTTAAAATGCGTCGTCAAAATCCGTAGTCAAAATGCATAAAGTCAACCAAGCTATTTAGTTAGCATAGCACAAAGTAATTTGTTTTTATACTTTTAAAAACCGGAACATGCATCATAACAATTAGGATTAGCATTGAAGTAAAAAGGACTGGGGAGGGCAAACGAATTATATCTTATGCACTAATTTAAAAGAAAAACTCGAAGTTTGCGTTTAAAGCAATCTAACGATGTGGCTTCTTTAACATAATAACTTTAATTATCTTCATAATTTTTTGTGTGTGCAAAAGCTGTTCGGATTGGGGGAGATGGATATTGTCTATTTGTCTTTAATATGAAATGAAGTGAACTACACAGTTTAAAGCCTAAATAGGAGGGAATATATTAGGCAAATTATTCTTTGTTTCTTCTATCACCTTTTCTTATTTTATTCTTTGTTTTATTATTATATCACTTTCTGCCTCTCCTTATGTTATTCTTTGTTTCTTCATTCTATCACCTTCTCTTTTGTATTTTGGTGTTTTTATCATCCTCTCACTTTCTCTTTCTGTCTTTCCTTATGTTATTCTTTGTTTCTTCCTTGTATCACCTTCTCTTATTCTATTCTTTGTTTTTATCATTCTATCACTTCCTCTTTCTATCTTTCCTTATGTTATCCTTTCTTTCTTCTATCACCTTTTCTTATGTTATTCTTTGTTTTATCATTCTTTCACTTTCTGTATCTCCCTATGTTATTCTTTGTTTCTTCCTTCTATCACCTTCTCTTTTGTAATTCTTTGTTCCTTCCTTCTATCACCTCTTATTTTATTCTTTGTTTTATTATTCTTTCACTTTCTGTATCTCCTTATGTTATTCTTTGTTTCTTCCTTCTATCACCTTCTCTTATTTTTTGTTTCTTCCTTCTATTACCTTCTCTATCATTTTAACTTTCTATTTCTTTCTTGTTATTCTTCGTATTAGACTTTCGCGCACTGTGAATTTATTACCTGATTTAACCACCTGATCTAAACAGATTGGTCACGTTTCCGACGAAAGCACCGACTTGGAAATCGAAATCACTGCCGCGGAGGGAAAGGACGTGAGCTGTGCAACGTCTCCACGCTCCAGTACCTCGTAGTAGCCTACGTCGGGTGCCTAAATCGAAAGCTCGCTATTGTGTTACTCAGTACGGGAGCCTATTAACATACAAGCTATGCTTTTTATTTAGGCTCCCCACATTTTACATTGTTTTACCTTGCGTGTTATATCTACATATTTAGAAATGTTCGTACTTATTTTCCGTACATTATACTTGATTTGCAATCTTTAACTTGTGTGTTTCTTGTGTGAAAACTTCTCTTAAATATTCATATACGCTTGTACCAAAAAAAAAAGAAGAAATATATAAACTTTTTTTAAAATGTAAAATATGGAATTAAAAAAATTCAAACTTCAAAACCAAAACTTGTTCTGGTAGCTCAGATAGTGTATTGCTGAAAATCATTTTTTGTTTCTTCTTCAAATTAAGAGACAGATTGTTTGCTTGTATCCATTCAACTACAAAATGCAATTCAAAATTCAGGGAATCAGGAAGAAATTCAAGATTGGGATGTCAGCAGAAAATGCTTGAGTCGTCTGCAAAGTGTAGGAACGAAAGACCCGTGGATGAATTAATGAAGTCATATATATATAGATAATAAAAAGAAGCAGGCCCATAAAGGAGCCAGTAGAGAGCTTTCTGTTACTGCCTGTCACTGATCTACAACTATCATGACGATGTTCATTGTTTTCTAGTTGTGCTGGTCTAATTAGTCCACTTAAAGAACAAAATCAATTCATATTGATGTGATAATTAGGCCTAATATTCCGAACGTTTGCACGGACGTTTCATAATTCGATCTTTATAATCAACACTTTTACGACGTCACTCTTTGAGGTCAGTAATAGACCGACGCGAAATGTTTGTTTGACATTTGATATGACATCACAAAAATATCAACACCCATATTGATCGCATTAGAAATAGACGAGCTCTCTCTTTGTCCGTGTTTTTCTATATGTCTCCATCATCTGTGTTTCTTTCTGTATGTCCGTCTCTCTTTCTCTCTCTCTATCTCTTTCTGTCTATGAGGTCAGTAGTAGACCGACGCGAAATGGTTGTTTGCTATTTAATATGACATCACGAAAATATCAACACCCATATTTATCGTATTATAAATAAATGAGTTCTCACTTTGTAGTACGTGTTTCTCCATACTGTCTCCATCATCCGTGTCTCTGTTTGTATGTCCGTCTGCCACCCCCTTCTCTCTCCCTCTCTCTGCTTTTATTTCTTTCCCTCTCTTTTCTGCCCCCTCTATCCCTATCATTTTCCTCCTCACCTAAAGGCCCGGTCACACATAGGGGACGCATGAGACACGCACGGCCCGCGCATTCAAAATTTGCCCTTTTTGCCAGTGCGTTGTCGGCGTTAAGTGTGCGTCATCCTTCATTACTCGTTCGTCGAGTGCGCTCAACCAACGCTGGGCCAACGCTTTGTATTCGTCGTCGTTCGCTTTGTGCGTCGAGATTGTTTGAGCTGCTCAAAAATGTGCGTGGAGCTCGACACATGAATGTAAACGCTAAAAAAAGACCCCAGAAATGCGAGGAGCGCGCTAGACGAACGCCACACATAAAATTACGTGGACTCGTGGAGCACGCGCCTTAAACGTGCAGCGCGCTAGCAACACGCTATGCATTCAGTGTCAGCTCGCTAGCTTCTCCTAAATTCTGACAAAAGTGTGACCGGGCCATCATCTACACACACTCATTCACACATTTGCATATATATCTACAGTTACCTTCACTATGATTTCATATAAAGATCTATATTTCAAACACTCCATATTCGAACAGACTGAAGGACGACAAGCTTCTCGAAATGCCGGTCGATTGGCACCCGAACCATGCTTGAGCCGACCTTTATCAAATTAGATCCTGCATGTCAAAAGATTATAAAAGCAACGTATTATTTAAAAAATGTTGTCACTACTCAACATTTTTAGATGTCGATGTTTAGATAAAGCTCAGCTAGTGTGTGTCAGACGAATAAACTGCCTAGACGCTTATTCTGGATAAGTTTGTTCCAAAATTATAATGAATTAAAATGAGATGAAATTCAAAGTAAACTCGCTATAAACAGTTGCGTAGAATAGCCCCCAAATCACTGACCTCTCTCGAAGTATTTTAATCCACGGATATAGGTTGATGAATGGGGCAAGGTGGTTATTGAAACCTACGTAAAGCTCGCCCGGGATGGAGACACGGAGCGCCGCGGCGGTGATGGTCAATGACTTCCGATCACAATTTCACCCATCTCTCTTGGAAGGACCAGCGATCCATTCTCGCGCTGGAGGAGGGGAGGAGTGGTGGTGGTGGGGGAGGGGATGGTAGGAGTAGTAGTAGTAGTAATAGTGGTGGTAGTAGTAGTAGTAGTAGTAGTATTAGTAGGAGGAGGAGGAGTAGTAGTAGTAGTAGAAGGAGTAGGAGTAGCGGTAGTGGTCTTCTTCTTATCGAGTCACTACACAAGTCCCGTCCAGTGGTCCACACAGGCTTTGGCTCGGCAATTCACGGCTTCCAGGTCATCTTGGGTGCATGGCTCTGGCAGGAGTGGGCAGACTAGCAGGTGTTCCATTGTCTGTTCCTGGCCGCATTCACATGCCGTTTGTTCGTCTCCTAGACCCCACCTCTGCATTA
>BEXV01000661.1:46023-57479 GCA_003118195.1 Hemicentrotus pulcherrimus
CCCCCCCCCCCCCCCCCTCCCCCGCAAGATGTGGTGGGGAAAGTAAACAACTTTGGATTTACATCAGGGAGGATAATACGTGCTGCGCCTAAAAGCAATCATTATCATTATCTAAAGGGATTATTATTGAGAGCTGCACAATACCTATCTGGGTTTAAAAGTGTTGTGTAAGTCATTAGCCCTCAAGCATCATCCATGGAGATAAAATAAGAGATATATCTCCATGCATCATCTATTGCTAGAACAAACCACTTACAGAGGATTTAAAAAGGCAAACCAAATCTTATAGATTGACGCCTCCCCGTGTCACCATTATACGTCCGTCAGTATCTATCTAAGTATTAGGATTTACATACGGTTTTATTCAATTAAAGATAAGGTCGAGTTCTGGTCATGTGATTTCATTGTAAAAGAAACGGTGTGGAATCGATCAGAAAAGGTTGATCATCTAGCATAAAATTATACGAACCTGTGTGTATTGCAAAGTTCTGGTATCATCAAAATGATAAGAAATTTGGCCAGGTCTTGGTAAAGTTACACACACTGTACACAGAAAAATGTATATGGGACTACACGGACACGTCGCGTAAAAATCCTACCCGGAGTTTTACGATGTCAATACATGACATATTTAGAATATGAAGGCATTTCAAGAGCCATGCTTTTCAGGGAACATGTCTTATCTGATGTTCTTCCACACTTGCATAATAAGAATGATAACGCTCACAAATTATCTTTCAACTTTTCCCAGAACTCAACCTTCTCTTTAAGCACTTAACAGATTGTGAATAACTATTTTACATATTGTGCCAACCTACCTTTGTTGTGTAAGCCATGTTTACATATAGGTAATAAAGTATAAAAGCCTTTAAACTTGTCTTTGTATTATCATTAAAGAAAAAATATTTAGAGAGAAGAGAATTTTTCCATCCGCAAATACTACAGACTTTGCGCCATTTCTCCCTAACTTAGCGCTTTGCATACATCAAATAGAACAGATTATTTTATCAACGAAAATGCACACATTGTTGCCCCCTTGCCGCCCCAAACATGAAATTACATCATTAACAAAAACAAAAGAGAAACAAGTGTAATTGGACATTTCAAATCCGCCTACACAAACAGCAGCCTTCAATCACCATGACTATGGTTGGACACCTATCTTTATTTGATGTCTCTTAGCGGGGTAGGCGGATATTTAAAAAGATAATCGATAAATGTTGAGGGGTGTAACATGACGAGACTACGTGTCTTTCCCTTGCTTGACTTGGGGGCATTTGGGTATTACGACTACGGACGACGCGACCGCAGTATTCATATGCGTGCAACATACGCAAAACCGAAGCGTGAGGAGAACTATGGCGCGTGCTGACCGTTACTCAAGTCCATTCGTTTACGCGCAGTTGTCCAAAAGAAGTCGTAGATGGCGTTAACCAGTATTGGCCATGCTACAACCCCTACTGTCAAGTTGTAACATTCATTTGCAAATCTTTAAAACAAACTTGATACAAATAGTGTGTGATTTTTAGTAAAGACAAAACAAACGGTTCTCATTCTGTTTAAAGAAAAAAACGTTCGAGAAACAGCATATTGATTATAGGCCCAAGTAAAATATAGTCATAGTTACCTTTGCAAATTCTCAATTTCTCGTTATTAAGAGGGGGTGGCAAGTATCTTGTTTTCAAGAGACTTCGAACGAAAAAGACGGAAAGAATTTTGTTTTCGACTGACTTGTAAAAGAAAAAGACGGAAAAACAATTGTTTTCAACTGACCTAAGAACGAGAAAGACGGGAATCATTTGTTTTCAACTGATTTGTGAGAGAAACGGACGGGAAATATCATGTTTTCAATAAACAAATAAACACAAAAGACAGAAAGTATTTTGTTTTCAAGAGACTTATAAGAGAAACAGACGGGAAATATTTTGTTTTCAACTGACTTGTGAAGAAAAAAAAGATTGGGATTAAGGGATCGACCTAGAGGCGGCCCTCCGGGAGGGGGGTAGGGGGGCACAGTGCCCGCCCCCACTTTTTTTAGATACCCCAAAAGTGCCCCTTTTTACATAGGAAAGTGCCCCTTTTACATAGGAAAGGTGCCCCTTTTACTTTGACAAGTGCCCCTATTACTTAGTAAAAGTGCCCCTTCCCCCTTTTCACCTCTGACGCGTGCCCTTGTTATTGTTTACACGTGCCCCTTTTCCTTCGATATATTCCCATTTCTCTTTGCAATAAGTGTCTATTTTCCATTCTCATCAATCTTAAAATTATTTTGAATAAGTGCCCTTTTTAATCTGTAGTAAGTGCCTATTTTCAGGTACGAGAAGTGCCCATTTTCACTTTTAATAAGTGCCCCCTTCACCTCTGATGATTGCCCTATTCAAAACTGAGAGGTGCTTCTTTTACTTTGCCAACTTCCCCTTTTTTTTCCTTTGTAAGAAGTGCCCCTTCTCCTTTTAATAACTACCCTTTTTTAAAACTCGGATGAGCACACCTTTCATTTCAACATGTACCCCTCTTATTTTCTAATAAGTGCCCCTTTTCCTTATGATAAGTGCCCCCATTAAGAAGAGAGAGTTCCTTCCCCTTCTCATAACTACCCCTTTCCCTTTCTAATAAGTGCCCCTTTCCCTTATGATAAGTGCCCCCATTAAAAAGAAAGAATTTCTTCCCCTTCTCATAACTGCCCCTTTTAATAATGATACGTGCCCCTTTTCCTTTCTAATAAGGGACCTATCCCCTTTTAACCTCTTACAGATGCCCCTATCAAATTCTGATGGGTGCCCCTTTTCTTTCAACAAATGCCTATTTCCCATTTCGTAAACGCCTCTTTTTCATCACTGGTGAGTGCCTCTTTTCGGGTGGAAAAAATGCCTCATTCTCACCTCTTATAATAATCCTTTGTACTTTGACACGTGCTTTTCTTTTTTAATAAGTGTCTTATCCCTTTCGATAATTGTCCCCTTTGCATGTAATCATTAAACGTGCCCCTTATTTAAAGCGACTAAGAGCAATTTTCCCCAAAGTTCGCTCGCTCGCATTTAAATATGATATAATTATGTTACTTAATAAAGGTCTTTTCAGTCTTCCGTTATGAGAATGTGCTTATAACCCCATCACGATTGGCTTTTTTTCCTCTTTATAAGATGTAATTTTTCGCACTGCGACCTCACAGATCTTCGCTCGCTCGTAAATGCATATTCAGACATAACACCCAACTAGCGATATCTCGTATGATGTATGAAGAGAAACAAATATTGAAATCATCCCTGATAATGTAATCACAATGTAGGGGTATATACCAATGTATACAAAATTGTATGTTTTGCTTTGAGATTTCCCACTCTAGGTGCCCCTTTTTTCCGGAAAGTGTCCTTTTTTGTTGGTGCCCCCCCCTACTTTGGAAGTCGCTCGGCCGCCCATGGATCCACCACTGCATCAAAGGTATCTTCGCTTATCAAATTAACCTTTTCCGAGAGCAATTTTGGATGCGTGTCGAACACCAAAATCAAATTGGAATGGCAATAAAAGATAGCATTATAGCATAACTTAAAGATATTTACGAGATGAAGAAAGAACTCTGCTGTGTTGGAGAGAAACTAGTTGCTTTATCCTTCCCGTTAGAGCTCTTTCTCGAGTTCCTACTAAGTTTGTCTTTCTGTCTGTTTGTCTGAACTCTCCCTTTTATATACTGTCTTCTTCGAATATCTACTCACATGACTCACACACTAACATACACACGCGCACACCTCCCTCCTCTCTTTCTCTGTCTCTCTGTCTCTCTGTCTCTTTCTCCCTCGTCAATCTACCCTCACTCTCCATTGCGTCATCTCAGTGTAAGTTTTCTTATCCATTTTTTTTTCTATATTTATCTCAATCTCTCATCTCCCTAATTTGACTGATGATGCAGGCTTTCGGTATAGAGTAGGCGGCTGTATGGGTAGGTGTTATATTTGCAAACTTCACAACTGCATTTCGCCACGTTATTTTAAACACGCACCAACACGCACCCGCGTCACACAAACAATATATTAACATTTATTTTAAAAATGATTCCTTTTGTGTTGTTGTTGATAATGCATTGAAACCACAATCAAGTTTGTTTTTCATGTTTATAGAAATAAAAGCGAATATCAAATCTATAAAGCATCTTCAATATTCTTCCTCTCGAGTTACTTCAGTGAAAGTCGCGAGATTGCCTAGGCATTGAAGCCCTCTAGGTCTTTGAGGGTAACAGGTTTTGGGAGGAGGGGCAAACTAAAAGGTGTTTCATCGGCTGTTTGTATATAGTTTCTCCAAGAGTCGCACATACATTGTAGTTTTCCACCATTACTATAGCCCCATTTATTCGTTAAAAAAAACTTTGCATAGTCATGTTCCAGTCCGAAGAAGGAAAGACCACGTGGGCCATGCCTCACTTGAGCCCGATGGCAGAGAGATTCGCTTGTCCACTGAAAAGCTTGTTATTCATCTCTTCATCGTATATGGCGCACATTTTTCAGATTTGAAATTGGTGTGCTTGGTTACGTAATCGAGGATGTAATCTCTCCCTCTCTGCGATCCTATCGGGCTAGACAATCGACGAGCCAAATGATTCAGATATAATACTATACAGCTCCGTAGAACCAGGAATAATGCATGTTATTATTCTTGTCATTTTTATCTTTTCGGCATTCAAAATATACAATACAAGAAGGTTTGAGATATAAACAAAGTACACATGATTCAGCTTTCCATGTTGCATCTGCTAAAGTCGTCTGGAAGGAAAACAAAACGGAATGTAGAATTTGTTTGACCCTTTCGACCTTTCCCATGGACTCCTTGAAATGCACCAACATCCGAACAAATTAAAACAAATATATATATGTATATATATATATATATATGAATATACATCTCTTTTGAATGCCAAATATGAACACGCTGTCCAAAAGTTTGTAAAATGCATTAACTATACAGGCGAAGTATTTGAAACAATCATATGAACATTTCTCTAAATTGTAATACATATCTGAAAATTGCTTTTTGTCTATTCATTTATCAGCTGACAATAGGGTAGGCATGAGGAAAACGAGATTATATTCCCGCGTGTGTGGACGGCTGGTGGGTTTTTGTGAGAAGGTGCATGAGATAATTATATACCATGGATTCTGAGACACTCATATGCTCCGATGATTTGCGCATGTCCTTTAACACTTAACGCTGAGTGGATCAAAATAGTTTTAAAAAAGACTATTGTAATTGATCCTTTCTCATTTATATGAATAGACAGATGAGCTTCTGCCAGGGATGAAGAATCGGGTTTGTTTAATTACCATGGCAACGAAATCGGACCAATATTTGAAGAGGAGAGGTGATGCATAGCTTTCGGAGTGTGATCGGCGATAGGACGGATGTTTGTTAATGAAATCGTCACTGTGACTGTCACACACCATGACCAATGAACCTTAAAGTGAAAGTTCAATTCTGGTATGGATGTAAAATGTGTGGGTATTAAAGGTAAAGACCAGTTATGGTCATGAGATTGCATTGTGAAAGAAACGTTGTGGAATCGATCAGAAAAGGTTAATCATCTAGCATCTAGCATCTGCAAGGTTCTGGAATCATCAAAATGATAAGAAATTTGGCCCATTCTTCATAAAGTTACAAGCACTTTACACAGAAAGATGTATATGGGACTACCCTAAATCCCTCACAGACCATGAGAGAAACATATTTACCAAATATATGAATTAGTAGGCGGTTTCGCGACAAATTTTTAATCATCATGTATTAGTCAAAACATATTCTTTCACATGATTGGTAATAAGAGCTTCCATTTCATTTTTTGAAATTGGGCATTTCCAATACTGGTCTTTACCTTTAACCTTTTGTAAGCGGTGTCAGACACAATTTTCCCGATCTTATATTATCTAGATAATAGTTATCGAGAAAATTCACTTAAGTATGTGACATACAGGCTACGAATTATCTACATAACTGTCATCTAGATAATTGGCCTCTGTCCGACATTACATAGAATAACATTTTCTGAATTATAAAATGTTATTTAGAAACAGATGAAATGTCTGGACCAAATGTCCTGGCCAGTACTGTTTTTTAATATTAATTTAATATCCTGCAGTAGATCTGAATTGTTCGTCCATGTGATTTAATTTGCTTCTAAAATATAGTTTAAGGTTCTAAGATACAGGCTTTGCTGCAGTAGTTCTGCGTTTGAATTATTACGCTAAGAGCAATTACCAAACACCACAAACAAAACTTAACCATGTGTCGCTGATCTATTTGTGGATACTTTGTTTCTAGTTGGAAAGAATAAAAGCCGTCAAATCCGGAATACAAAATGATGTGAACAAGGAAACAGTGCAATCATAAAAGTGATGATATGTTAAAGCCATTTTTAAAACAATGTTTCCAGTTTTACATATCTGAGATGCATGGTCCTACGTTGGATTAGTGTCTGTGATATGGTGTGATAATGAGGCCCTAAACAAAATGTACTTCAAAGAGATCATAAAGTGCTTCAAAAAACAAAAACAACATATATGAGTGACAGGTTTTACCATACTCATTTCCCCTTTGGACTAATGTGTTATTAAACATTTAAAAAAAAAACTTTTTATTTAAATTTATAATTCCAATCATAAATATCTTGATAATCAGATAGGCGATCGACTTGTAAAATACATGGGTTTATGGTTATGATTACAGCATGCGCTTAATCCAGGGCTCGTTAAACATGACTCTCAAGGGGCGAGAATTATTGGAATCCAAGTAGTGAAACTTTATCAACAATTTAAAGAAAATACCTTGAAGAAGACAGAGAAAGTGAAAGATGAGTAACAAGACGAGTTTTTACCCCCCTCCCCCCAAAAAAAAGATTAAAGTGGGAGGTTTTACCCTGCAAAATATCAATAAGTTAATGCTGTTCTGGCTTTCATCAGACTACTCAAGATTATGTGTTTTGTTTAGTTGTTTGTTGTCTGGAATTTCGAGCTCATGATCCACGCTCCGTGGAAATAAATGATGTAAACAGGTCAAGATTCGGAATTTATTGTTGATGGGCTTGTTTTTGCGATATTCATGCAAATTTCCCAAGTCAGGCTGTCATTATTGATTCTAACTTTACCATTGTGATAACATGCCAGACACGCTGGATTAACATTAAGGAAGGGAGAAACCTACACCAATGGGGGTGGACGGGGGTAGGTGTTTTACCAAGATGCAGTTAACAATGGGTAAACAATGGGTAAACAATGATGTCGATCAGGGAGGGGAGGGCGCGAGAGGGGCCATAATGTCTTCTTTTCTCCTCCATTTCTCCCTCCTTATATCCAATTCGGACCTCATTGCCTCACATAAACATATGCAATTTGAAAACTCAAAAACATACCGAGTTATCTTGTTAAATCTCACCAATTATATTTTGGGTGGGGAGGGGGCCGGGGGCGCAGCCCTTAAGTTTACATCGTTTCCTAGCTTCAGTCTACTAACACGTATGTTTAACTTGTTTAATCAGGGAGACGAAAGAGGGATTGGAACTAAAAGAGATAGTGAAAAGACAAAGACTGAGAGAGAGAGAGAGGGGAGGGGGATAGAAGGAAAGGGATGTTGCAAATGTGGGGGGGGTGTAAAGTGTAATAGGAGTAAATTGTAAGATATAGATATAGAGTGAGTGAGACAGAGAGACAGAGGAGGGAGAGAGGGTAGGTTGGGGTAGAGAGGGATGGGAGCAGAGCATGGTTAGGGAGTGAGATAGAAGGATGCTAAGGTCTAAAGAGTGACAGATGGAAATAGAGAGAGAGAGAGAGAGAGAGAGATAGAGAGAGAAGCGAAGAATGATAAAATAATACGAAGAGAAACGGCACACAAGATTTAATATGAAAATAATTGATCGATGACTGCCATGTCTTGTCAATTAAGAATAATTTAGCCGTGGAGTATTCAATTGTTGAGTAATTTCTAACACTATCGGTCAAAGCTGTGAAACGTCATTACATAGCCTAGTGCAGTCAAAGGCTTAAAGCGAGGATTGGCATCTACGAAAGGTGAAAAACAATTTGTGAATTCGTCCATTGTCTTTATGCTATTGAGAAAGAGTATCGTATATAGAAATATTTTCCCTGCAAAGGACGGCTCTTCAAATGCCCTCACGTTCGATATATGAAACGCATTAAGGGTGTGTGCAGTGTATTGTACTTTCAGCGAGATTAGCCGAATTTCTTATCATTTGTAGGATTTTAATACCTCGCAGTGTATAGCAAAGTTTATGTGCTACATGGTCAACCTCTTTTAATTGCTAAATCACAATTTCTTTTTGACTAGCATGACCAGAACTCAACTTTTTCTTTAAAGAAGGGTAGTGATCTAACAATGTCATTATCTTAACTTCGCTTTCTACGGATATAAAAGAGGACGTATAGCGAGAGTAATGAGTTAGCTTGTGTTATGTTGCTACAGAGTAATACATATATTTTGTCAATAAACTGTCGTTTACCTCTGTTAATTAGCATTGTTTCCCATTCGGGTCCTTATGATAAATCATTATACATATCCACATTTGTTTTCGTAATACAGCAGAATGTGCATATTCCTTAAAGGTAAAGACCAGTTTTGGAAACGCCCCAATTTCAATAAATGATATGGAAGCTCTCATTACCAATCATGTGAAAGAATATGTTTTGACTAATACGTGATGATAACAAATTTGCCGGGAAACCGCCTACTAATTGATATATTTGGTAAATTGATATATCTCTTTGACTGTGAGAGATATAGGGTAGTCCCATGAACATCTTTCTGTGTATAGTGCTTGTAACTTTACGAAGAATTGACCAAATTTCTTATCATTTTGATAATTGCAGTACACACCAATATTATGTTAGATGACCACCCTTTTCTGATCGATTACACAACGTTTCTTTCACAATGCAATCGCATGACCATAACTACCTTTAACTACCTGGCCATGCGACTTTTTGATAGCAATATCACAATTTTGGAGTCGTTTTATTTACCATATAAAAATCCCTCCAAAGTGGGAAAATCTGACGCAGAAGGATATCATCTTTTTTTCTTTTTTTCTTCCAATATTCAGCTTGATTGATGAAGGATACAGAAATAGCCATTGAAAAGTTTAAGTAATATACTACCATGTCATCGGTTGGATTATCATTGAGCATTGTTAATCAGTGGCTAACTATCATTCTTTGGATAAAGTTTCACAAAACAATAATAAAACTCGATTGTTTACCCTTTTTGCACAGATACTTCATTTACAATAAAGGCAGATGTATTGTGGTCTAGTAAATATTTGTCCGGAATGTGGACTACAAGTTACCGGATTCGAATCATTGTCCCTGCAGTATCGTCCTTAGGCATGTTAGGAAAGATAATAATACTTCGGTTGCTTTCTTGGCCTTTCTGCACGTTCGCTCGGTTGCTACATGTGACATTTTGCACAAAACAGTGAGCACCAATTGACAGAAGGTTTATGTAATGTAAGATGGACATCATTTGTGTGGCACACAAATAATTTATAATTTAAACTTGCCACGCTCTCCGAGAATCTGAAAGATGCATCATATTTGTTACATATATTTCCCTGTGTATGCTGTTTAATTGGGAGTTTAACATTTGGAGTTGGAAAATAAAAAAGAAGAAAACCTATTATATGAATATTGCTGTGTCCGACTGAATATTGTCCTTCCAACATACAACAAAAAGCTAATAGAATTATATTATCTCGATCATGATAAGATAGCATCACATGAGGGTATTACAAACTATTATCGAACTAAAGAGGCAATTAGGTAAATTATAAACTGGAGATATATCGGCGGATCTAGTTTTGCAATGTTAAACATGTCATATATACCGTCTATTGCCTGCTTAATGAGAGTTTAAAGATAAATTGAGTTCTGGTCATGCATTTGCGATGTGATTGAGAAACTATGTGGGACCGATTGTGTGTTGGTGGATACTGCGAAGTTTTGGAAGCGTCAAAATGATAGGAATCGGGTCAGTCTTGCTGAGAGTCACATGAACGTTACACAGAAGTGTGAGAATGGGACTACACAAACATGTGTCATGACAGTTGTGGTGCCAAAGCTTTAGCTGTTACATTTCAAATATGAGGGCATTTGAAGAGCGATCCTTTCCAACGGACTTTTTTTCTTCCACAGAAACATAAAAGATTGAAACGGTTTACACTATTGTTAACCTTTCCCAGAACTCAACCTTCTCTTTAAATGGAAAATCCACTTTAATATCCAATTATTAGCTCAGAGTAACTTGTCCTTATCTGTATGGATCGATACATTATACATACGGGTTAATGTACTTCGTTCTTGTTTGACGTGGGTATGTTGCTACAATATCTCAGTCACACCGGCAGACCAACACTAAAACGACTCAAAATTAACCGGTAACTGCCTTTTTAGAAAACTTTTAGTTATCGGTTCTGTCCATGTGATCGGCACGACCGGGGTATTAAATTCGAACATTACTTGGTTCCCCTTTTTGTAGGAAGAGCTACGTGACTTTGTGCAGATGGGTTGTGGTCTAGTGGGTAAGTCCCCGTACTCTGAAGCACACTATCTGGATTCGAATCTCTGCAGCAGCAGTGTCGTTCAGACCTACACCAAACCGAATTAAAAAAACCATCCAATCTACTTCTTGTTATCGCTCTCGTGCTAATTTTTTTCGATGTGACTGGCATGGCCGGGGTATTAAATTCATCCATTCCGTGGTTCCGCTTGGCTGAAGGGTTCTATTTTGCGTAGTTCGATCGTCGGTTACATGGGTGAAAGAGCCCCCTGTGTGCTGTTAACCCAATAATCTTACAGACAATAGACCCTTTCACACATAAAAATTTAGTGCGGATTGGATCGCGATGCAAAGATTAATTTTGTTTTGGTGACCATTCACACACAGGGAGATTTTTTATTCTACCATTCACATATACAGCGCGCAGCAAACTCTTGCGTTTATTCTGAAAAATCGCAAGACTCACTCGAAATTGGATCACGATGCGAATCGCGGAGATTAGTTAAATTATTCTGTCTGCACATTTTAAATCTCTCTGTTTTGGAGATGTGAACGCCCCTGTTCTATGTTCGATATTGGGGTTAAGAGCGATTAGAATATGCAGTCCGCATCATCGCCGTGGCCATTGTCCGTGTCATCGAAGGACAACGGATGAAAATGGAAGTCATTTTAATTGATGTCATTATTTCTCACCATTTTGGGGGGCTCAAAACACGACGTGCCGTCCATTTAGAAATAACATGACAATGTGTAAACAACTTTAAATTGGTTTGGGCAAATTTGAATTATTACGAGAGAGACATAAAACATATCAGGCGCGGATCCAGGATTTCTTAGGGGAGGGGGCCCGACTTATTGTATTTGTTTTCTCCCGAAAATTTCGAAATCGAGCCGGCCGAAAAGTCGCTCAG
>BEXV01000661.1:57717-84041 GCA_003118195.1 Hemicentrotus pulcherrimus
CGCCACTGAAACATATGACATATTATTTGGGGGAGAAAGAATACAAAGTGTAATATTGCATAACAACGGTTGCTAAGGAGTGTCTTTATATTCCAAAGAGAACGGAAAATTTAAGTCCACATTTCAAAGTCACGTGCTTGAGTGGTCTTGTGCATGAATACCTATCAATATCTACGTGGAATGTTTTTCATTGTTTGTGATATATTCCTGAGAGAGTTTTTGTTTGAATTCCTTCTACTTTGATAACTTATATTTGCAACACATGAGTGAATTTTTCAAAACATTAAATTAAAAATAGTACTCTATACACTTAACATCGCATGCGTGCACATTTTCGCGGCGATCGGCTGGCCGTTTCACGGAAGAGATGTTAGGGGGCCATAATGGTCCCCACCAGTCGTATCAAGACCTCAAATAGGCCGGCCTTCTTAGGGTCAAGAAACGTAGCTTGAATTCGGAGGTGAATTAGACATTATAATAATTATTATTCTATTTTTCTATTTTATTTTAGGGATAGGAGAGTGTTGAGTACATCGACTGAAAAGAGTGAATCGTTCGCTAATCTTGAAGGTTTTAAAAGGGTATTTACTTCTTTCCGCCTTCACCCATTTGAAAAAAAACTACTATATTAGTAAACCCTCTGTCTTCTGAACCACCATGTGGTGATGACATTGAATTTCGGGTTTTAATAGAAGTGTTGGACCGGTCAACTCTTTAAGTAGCGGTTGCCCACATATTTACACGTCAGCACAGTTTAACGGATATTCAATTTGCATTTCTGCCTGCATATCATAACCTTTAAAAACAACCAGACGGTCTGTGTTTGCCTTATCCCAGGCCATCTTGATTTGGTCATCGACCAACAATGCGAAATCAATCTTAGCCTTTTCTTCTTCCTCAAAACGAGGATAGGGCGGTCAGTGAGTGAAGACATATGCTGACAAAGAGGTCCTGGGGGATAGTAGCCTTACACTTTTAGGCACTTTTTTACATCTTTATTTGATGTAATCATATCGCCTTTGAGGGATCACTTAAGAAGAAATTCTTTCCATGGGGATCGATTGGTCCGTCTGTTGACAATCAGACCCAGTTTTTATTATTGTCTTTTTCTTCATATTTACTTTCAAAGGACAGATGAAGAGATAGGTTTAATAAACATTGAACGGTGACTCACATGAAATATTGAATAATAAAAAATATCCATCGAAGATATTTCTTCTACACACTAAAAAAAGAGGGGCGTCTCTTTAACGAAGGGCGTTTTCTGAGGAATTTCCTATAAGTTAGTTAACATGAATGCAAATACCCCCCCCCAAAAAAACAAACAAACAAAACAAACAAACAAACAAACAAAAGAACAAAACAAAACAAAACAAAAACAACAACAAAACCAACAACAACAACAACAAACAAACAAACAAACAAAACAAGCAAACCAACGCACATACACACACACACACACACACACAATTTAGATATTATTTATTCAGCAAGTTATGTCAGTGTGCCAGTGCAATTAAAAGTGAAGAACAAAACTTTCCTGCGACTCATCTTGCAAATTATAAGAGTCAACTTTTTTCTCTATGTTTATTATTTTCATATCTGATTCTATAACTGTTCTCATTTATTGGTAAAGTAGATTTCAAAATGAATGGCGTCGATAATCCTAATCAAAGGCATCTTAATACAACTTTACATCTTCTGCATTATGGTGTAAAGGAAAACACAGAAAATAGATGAAGCCTGCTCCAGAAAATTATGTAAATCTAATCAGCTAACGTCTTGCTTCAGGTAAGATCAGATTATACTTGCGTTGTATTCTATATAAATTATTCATAAAATTGTATGCAATTTTTATGTATTAATTTCAATAATATAGTTTTTCTCTGTTTATCTAGATACCAAGAGATTAGCTTAAAGTCCCTTGCCCGGATTAATTTGTACCCCAAAGAGCCCCCATCACTGTATGATACACCCCCATTTAATACCAATGGATGAAAAGTGCTGAAGTGGTGGATTGGTAATCTTCATAGCTCTTTAAAAAGTCCGTATGAGTCTGCATTAGTTTCTTAAATAAATTAATATCAATTTACATAATTGACCCTACAACCGTTTAACTTATTAACGCCGCCTACAGTTTTCAAGTTTTTATTTCAATTTCTTTATTTGTTTGTTTACCTATTGCGAAGCAGCGGCGTAGCGTGGCGTCCCCCAGGGGGGGGGGGGGGGGGAGTTCCAGTATTATTTGGTTCCAGTATTATTTGGGGAATAAAATGCGAATGTTAAGGCTACTGGTAAGAGGGAAGGTGCAGTGGTGGTCTATCTGTCTGTATCTAATATCATATCCCTTTTCTCCTCCTTTCTTTCCATTTCCTTCTTTTCTCTTTAGTTAACATCTTATCTTTTTTTAACCACTCGATGGAAGATGGGAGAGGGGTAGTGTGGGCATTTAGTGAGTTTCATCTTCTTCTTAAACCCATTCTCCTGAACAAGATAACTATAGGTTCAATGCAGGGTCCGAGAGCTTACACCTCAAAACCATGCCTTCTCGATTGAAAGTGTAACATAAATAGGATATAAGGTGTCTTTAAAAATAAGTGTAAGGGTCACTGTGCTAACAAATATGAATATTTTTCCATCAAGAAATGTGAACTGCACCAACTAATGCTGTCATTAAAGAAGAGAAAATTAGGAAGAGTTAATTCAAGTAACGGTAAATAGCTTAATTGTATTTCACCGTGAATTTAACAACCTTAGGGTGGAAATGAACTGGAGCAGCGAATAGTGTTAAATAATATTTTTAAATATTTCTTCAATCCTCAAAGAAAATAGGAGAAAAATTAGGGTACTTCTACGAAGTGTAATCTTAACAGCCTTGAATTATATCATTTGGAAGAATAGCAATCTCCCTCCCCCCTCCCGATTGTTTATTTTAAATAATGATAATAATACAAAAAAAACAAACAAGCTTATATTGCACAAAACATAATCAAAATATAACAAAACAAAATCGAAGAGACAAAAGCAGGGCAGGACTTAAATTGTTTTCAATTTAGTAAAATTCAAGACACCTACACGAAAGGACTGTGATGGACATTGTGAGAGTTCTTTATTCAGATATGTTTCCCTCAGAATTGTGTTTAAAGCTTTTCAAAACTCTTGAAAATTAAGCGAATATGTGACCAAATTGGCCTAAATGTATGTATATTCTTCCAAATGCTTTTCAATTTGAACGGACGTACTCCACACGAATTAAATGTGAATCGTAGAACTCTAAAGAAATATATATTGATGCCGATAAAACATTTGAAACATCTAAATTTAACGCATATCGTCATATTATACAATGAGGCAAACTATATAACACACTACCATTCAAATCGAACCAGGAAATTCATAGGGTATATTCTCAATTCCATGAACTCCGCCCTCAACATGATATCGCTTTCTGTCTTGCATCATATTTGCAGCACGAACCAGTAACGGTTCGTTAAACTGGTGATGATGATCCCGAAGCATTTTGGAATATGTGTATCGTCTATCATGTTGTTTTCTGTACCACACATGTCAAATGTCTTTTTCTTATGGTATTTATCACTGTCCTCAAAGTGTTGATAAACGTAGTAGGATTTTTCTTTTTCTAATGATTTAACTTAAAGAATTTCATGAATATAAACAAAAACAAAACCAGACCGGTTTACTTATTTTGAGCATACCTCTTGAACACAAGTTTCTTTCAACAAATATCAAGCTTGCCAGATGTGTATCAGACAGCAACAGAAAATGTATACAAAATGGATTCTATCTAAGGCGCGCCGGAGCTCGGTCGGTAGAGCAGTGGTCTCGTAATCCGGTGACCTGGGTTCAAAACCAAGTCGATGCGCTAATGCGCCCTTTGGTAAGGCATTAATCCTCAATACCAGGTCCCTCGGAGAGGAACTAAAGCCGACGGCCGCATGGTTGCTTAATAACAAGCATTTATGCTTTCTTAGCAGTCAGGTAAATTAACCACCACCACAAAGTATAGCAGGTAATTACAATATTTTTTATCGATGGATTCTGAAGAGAAGCATTTATATATTGAAGTTCATTAGCGAACAATTCTAATTTGTCCATAAGCTATGCATTTATACCTAGAGGAAAATCCTTGTCACTTTTGTAATGTTTGTGTACCGTAATCTAAATAGCTCGTGGAACAGAATGTATGATTATAAAATCATGCACAAAGGGGAAGTGAATCTTTCAATTAATTTATTGGCTGACAAGCTAAAGACCTTGAAAAGGGCGTTCTCTTTGTATGGACAAATAGAAACAATCAATTTCCAAAACTATGGCAAGTAGTTAATTCCATTTTTTCCTTCCATTTCTCATCTTCAAATATTTTTTTTTGATTTAAAACAATATCAACTATTTTTGAAAAATAAGAACATAAGGGCAATTAATAAGCACCCCTACTGTGTGTCCTAACGAAATCATGTTCGGATTACGAAATACGTCATAGTCCATTTAAGTGAGTGTCGAGGAAGGCTATCGAAATTGCCGTAGGTTGAAGTTTCCAAAGTATGGGTACTGTAGTGTCATTATTTACCTTCAAAACAAATGTAATTGTCATATACGCTAGAAAGGTATCGCTGCAACCTTCGATCAGCGGAAACAATACATTTATAATTGTCATGCCAAATTTCAGTATAAAAGCAAAATAATTTCAATAACGCCATGTGAAATTACAAGGTAAATTATTTACATACATATACATACATGCTTTTGCTATTTATATAGCGCAAAATCCAATAACTATTGAGTAATGCGCTTTTAATACTGTTAATGACAAACGAAGAAATAAGGACAACAAATTGAAATAAACTTTCAGTTATTGCAGAGGTGTAACTTTAAGTGCCACAAACATGATATACATATTATATCAAAGTTCCCTCCATAAAATAATCCCCTATGCTCAAAGAAAACGGATGTGAGAAAAAAAAATCTACATGTATTTAAATTTTGAATTGTGCACACGAACACTATTATTCTCTAAGAAAAGATTTTTCGTCCATCTTCCGTTCCCCTTGTGGCGTCCATCTTTTTTAACACGGAAAGTACGCCAATTACACATTTGTTACCGTTTCATCACCCGTTGGAATGGTTACCACTATCTGCCGGTGTGAGATACACCAGCCTACGCATTCCATGGTTATTACGACGACCCACCAATCAGAGTCGAGTATTGCGCGGATACACTTTCCGCCACTGTGCCCTTTCAAACAACTCCGCATTCCCCTACGATCGAAACATGACTCGAATTGGAAAGCGTACATCGAAATCATATCTATTTAAACCGCCATCTCTTTAGATTGCATTTTGGCTCGGGAGACGAAAAGAAGAAGATATCCAGAAAGGAGACAATTTGAAGTGAATAGAGCACGCTACGAAGGCCTTCTGTTTCTTTGCATTCGAAATTTAGCTGCATAACCTTTCTTTTTGCTGAGGTCGGAGAGAGCACGAGAAGAGAGGAGGTGTTGCAAGCGGAATAGTCAGAGCATCATCGCCGGCGCTGTCCGCTCGATTGCCTCTCATCGGGCCGTAGCCAGGAAACGGTTCCACAATTGCGGCTAGGTTAAGTGATTGTATCAGTGTTGCAAGGCGGATTTATTTTTAGCAGAGAGGGAGGCGAGGTGAAATTCCATCCACCCCAAAGATGAGGTTATTTCTGGCACTACTTGCTCTCTGTTTCCTCATAGCATCCTTAGCCGTGACAGGTCAGTCAATCAAACAATTTCCTATTCTGTTTAATAAGTCTTAACCCATATACTACAGAATTCTCGTATCCCCATTCACATATACTGGAGGAATCAGCTTACAGTAAGCAACGAGATAATTCAATCAACAATGTCTTAGAGTTACAGAAGGACGCTTTCTATCACGTTTTGTAATCTAAGCTCTTGACCAATAGACCATTTCTGTAAAGTAATTAAGTTTAATGAATACATCTTTGTTAAGTACCATGTTAGAAATTATTTAATTCCCTTGTTACAATTTTATTTCAAACGTGACTGTCAGAATGCTAATTGCATTCACTAGTTATTTCAAGGTTTGACAAACAATATGGCTTGCCCTGTCTAACAGCATGTAATGTATGCAATTCGTGTTTTGATTATTGAAATATGATTATTCGTAACAGGCGAATGAAATAATTTG
Organism: Hemicentrotus pulcherrimus; assembly: GCA_003118195.1. NCBI lineage: Eukaryota > Metazoa > Echinodermata > Echinoidea > Camarodonta > Strongylocentrotidae > Hemicentrotus > Hemicentrotus pulcherrimus. Next base: position 63,913 of record BEXV01000661.1, read on the forward strand.
CAACGAGGCACTTAACAAAGATTTCTAAATCAAATTTGACTAGGCATCATTACGAAAATAGCCTATCGCCTCTCAAACAGTTTCTGTTCCTGTTAACATCCCTTTTCCCCCTATCGATCATTCACTGGTCTTAATTCAATTGATGTAATTTGTGTTAGCATTCTTGACCGCTTCTTTATAATTATTATCCTAAAATTAAAAACGTAGACCTACCTTTCGAGGTTTCTTTAAGATGGTAAACTTTCTTTGAGCTAGTGTCTAATGCTGCATTCACTCCATACTTTTCAATGACGTGTTTTTGACGTTTCCAAAAAATAAACCCATTCGAACTCGGTTGGTTTGGAGGTTTAACAAATGCAAAGTTACAGTTGCTTCAATTTTGATTTCAACCGACTTGTCTATTTTTTTTCTAGCCATCCGTCCGTATGCAAACCGTATCATTAATGTGTTTAGATACAAATAATCTCATAAGTACAGTAAACAAAATGCCACTAATGAATTCGGTTAAGGAACAAAGTGACATTTTGTCAATGCACAGTCATTCTTTGAGTATGATACTTGACTTCGTTTTTCTCGGCTGCTGCCGACACCTAGTGCAGGTTCCTCGAAACTTATAAACACAATCAGTGAAATAATTTAGTAGGTCTTGCTAGGCTTGCGAATTGCATACATACTTTTAAAAGAAGAATCTCCCCTTACAAAGCTTCCCAAGGCTTGGCAAACATAGCAACAACTAATGTACTCAAAGTGGATTCCATACATGACAATGCTGGTAAACATATCAAATAAAATAAAAGCTTAGTAACTAGGAGATAAACATGAACAAACAATGAGATCTATTATTAAACAAAACTATTATCTCTCTTTCTCTCCCTTGTCTCGCTCTCTATTTCTTTCTCTCGTTTTATCTCTCTCTCTCTATCTCTCTTTATGTACTTATTCTTTCATTTGTATTCCAATTATCACAAAAGCAATCCCACTTAAAGAACGAAAATCACACGTGACTATTATCGGTTAATGTTTCTTACCCAGCATGACATAACTAATTATGTTAAAGGCAATCCCATAATACCATGCCTGATTTGTTTAACAGGAGAGAGAACCAAGTATAATATTCATAGAAGTTTTAGGAGAGTGTTCTTCCATGGTGCACGCTAAAAACATATTCATGCTTTAAGATGATGCAATTGTGATTGATGATATACCTACAGTTTTCCCTACAATACCTTCCAAAATATTTGCGTACTTACCCTATTTATAGAAAGTATATCGATACATATGCCATTCTATTGGTTTCAGAACGTATGTCATATCACACGTTTTGTACCTAGAACAGTTCATACGTCTAACTAATTGATACAAAGAACCCATTGGCATTAACAGAGTAACCGAGCAAAAATATTTATGTTGTCATGCGCGAAGATAGAAGAGGAAATTAATTTCCCCAGGCATTCCTTAGATCTTTATTCTTAATTGGTCACAGTGCCATCCATAAATTTGCCAAAAAACCTTGATCAGTAATGTTGTTAAACTAATGAAACCGTCGGGGCTTATCGAATTGATAATGATTTATATGCACACATTTGCTATATTGGTAAGTGTTATAAAATAGACTGCGTTTGTTTCGTAAGGAATGCTGATAATATGCATTGCACGACTCTAATATTGTAAATTACATCATGAGCAAAAACTTGACCACAGCTAAACGAGATATTTTCTAACTTAATCTCAAATCGCCTTGGGCAATGGTGTTCTTTAATTAAGAACATAGTTTTCTTGTTGACCACGAGACAATAGGCAAATTTTAGCTGATGATTGTGAATTTGTTATACTAACTAATTATAAGGGGATGACAGAACTCCTAAACGAATATTCTCTATTAACTATCATGCTAATAGCGTACATTGACTCCGTTTATTTTCAGGAAACCGTTTTGTTCGGCAGAGTTATAGCTTCCAATATGAAATGTGGAAATCCATGTTACCCCTTGTACAGTTGTACGAAACGCAAAACCTTCTTCCGTCTAGATTTTAGGGTAGATTCTGAACGGAGTCACAGCAAGTGCATGGTCGGGCTTAGGGGAAACGTTGGCGCTTGTTATCTTTGATTTCTAAATTCAACCTTTCGGCGTACCACATAGATCATTCCGATAATCCGTACGCAATAGACTATTTTCCTAATGTAATCAAGTTTAATGCATAAATCTAAGTAAAGAGGAATGTTAAAAATGATTTCATTACCCCGTTGTGAAAAAGTGAGAATTCCAAATCCTTATATTGCGTGTTGGTAGATAGGGCAATCCATAAGGTTTGTCCTACTTGGCAACAAGTAACGGTATGTAATTCGCATTCTTAACTACTATCATAGAATTATCCATAACAAGTGAACAAAATGGTTCGTATCGTGACGTTTAACAAAAACGCATGTTCTGAGATTGGTCACATTACTTAAGTGGCCGATTGAAGATGTTTAACGATTTTGCAGTATATCATGTTACGAAGTTAATTTCGAGGTAAATACGTCTTCTTGTCTACCAGAGAAACGACACCATTCCTCTGAGCATGAGTATCGTTTAAGTGACTCCACCAGAAGTCGCAGGTGGCTATGTTTTATGTTGACTCAGTTTCTGGACTTCATCATTATTACCCCAGTGAGAAATACGAGAGTGCATCACGACTAGGGATGAGTCCTTTTAACAAGTTAAATGGACACGGGAGAGGAGTTAAGAGGGTGGAGAAAGAGGGAATTGAAGACGAGCTGGAAAGCAGTCTACTCTCCGTGTGAACACAGCCACTAACCCACACGCACGTGCATGCACACTTTCACGCACACAACGTCGAAGGTTAAGACGGTGCCTTAGTTTTAGATTCCCACTCCGAGGAAACACGTTATGCTATACGGATACAGTCGCTGCACACAAACAGAAAGGGGGCTAGCACCCAACGCACAAGATGATGACCATTGCATCTGTAGTGTTAAAAGGGCATTCGATTTATAGCATTGAGTAAACTAGTTGAAAGTGCAAAAAGTATTGCAGTTAACGTCGTCACAATAATAATCGGGTCACAATGAGATCCTCTTGTACTGTTCCCAAATGTCAAGTTCACTAGAAAGTTATATCAAAGTAGACAGCTACATTGTCATTTCGAAATCATTTTTGTGATTGCCTCCAAATATGGAACCTTTCCTCCCACTGTCGAATGATATTATTATCTATCAAACGAGCAGATCCATTAAATGAACAAGCTTCAATATTGAAGACGATTTCGTTTTCAATTTAAATTGAGCAAAATGTTACGGAAGTCGCCATGTGCCTAACAATTGTTTCTGTTATGACGTGAATATTAAATAGAGGGCTTCGCTTTCGTCCGGTCAGGGTCATGAAGAGCGATTATAAACGAGACCGATTAAACACGAGACTGACATTTAAGTTATACACACTGTTAGTCCACGTACTGTATAGGTCTCGAGTCTCGTGAACCTTGCTACTAGATGACCGTCCATCTAGAAACTAGAATTTTATTAAAAACAGAGCATTTCGGTCTTGCAGAACTTCTGCCTCTTTAATCCGTAGACAAGGAGGAAGGGGGCTAAAGAGAAGACTCCGTTGAATCTTGTAGGATGTTTTTAAAGAGGACTATAACTAACTGATATTGAATGCTATGCATTTCCTTTCTATTTTATCCAGGGGCCATTTTCTGGAAACTGTCATAGGTTTAAGTTCTCGGACATCTCATAGTGACGCGTGCTAATTCTACAACACATGAATCTATGGAATGTCCAGGAAGTTAGGCTTATAGAGGTTTCGACAAACTGGCTCCTCTTCTCCCGGTTCGTCGCTCTGTCCATTACCGCCCTGTACTTATAACTTCATTCTCATTTTAAGACTCATCTCTTTGTAAAAACCAGATGTCTGCTATTGTATAATTCTCGCCGTTCTCAGTGTTTCCATCCTGTCTACTCTCGCTTTCCTCTTTTACTCTTGATGGTAATTTCATCCCATCTGAACCTGTTTATCAAAAAGCTGTCACCAAACTCTTTGTAGAAGCACTTGTTTTTTCAAATGTTTATAATTTCAAAGGTTAGTAGTTCCGAAACACAATTTTCGAATACCAGAAGGTTCATATTTCCGACGATAAAATAGGGATTATAAATCAAACCATTTGTTGAGTTATTCCGAAAGTTTGTTTGTCGGAAAGGTCATGATTCCGAAAGGGAAATATTGTTCATTTTACCGGCGGTTCGTAACACTGTAAATTTATTTGGCTTCATAAATTCGAAAATGAAATTTGGTTCGTTTCTCCGAAGACTTTTTAATTGAGAATCAAATTTTAATTTCGGAATCATGAACCTTCAGAAAACAGCATCTAACCCTCTTTTAATTCTCGTTCATCATATCCATTTTTAGTTATATCCTGATAATTGTCTCCTGCCTTCCGATTTAAAGGTAAAGACCAGTTATGGTCAAGTGATTGCATTGTGAAAGAAACGGTGTGGAATCGATCAGAAAAGGTTGATTATCTAGCATCTAGCATCTGCAAGGTTCTGGAATCATCAAAATGATAAGAAATTTGGCCCATTCTTCGTAAAGTTACACACACTATACACAGAAAGATGTATATGGGACTACCCTGTATCTCTCACAGACCATGAGAGAAACAAATTTACCAAACATATGAATTCGTAGGCGGTTTCCGGGAAATTTGTTATCATCATGTACTAGTCAAAACATATTCTTTCACATGATTGGTATTGAGAGCTTCCATTTCATTTTTTTAAAATTGGGGCGTTTCCAATACTGGTCTTTACCTTTAACCTTCTCCCTATCCATGAAATTCTGTCCACCCTAATTCACAATGTATAGATCTTCCCATCTCTTTAGGAAGCCGTCCGTTTGGAGACATAAGGGCAGTAAGCCATATAATTATGTTAACACAGCGGCAACGCTCTTCTTGGTACAAACACTGAGACGGAATATTAAAAATTGTCGAACTACAAATCACTTTTAACCCTGCACGCAAGCCACAACTTATTCGGTATTTTGTTACCAAGGCAACGTCACAATCCTATTGAATTCATATAAGGCGTCGTAGGTTATGTCTAGATTAATTCAGTTGTGGCATTTTGCTGATGACAAAACCACCTGCACATCATATAACTTTTAATAAGGTAATTATAAAGCCCAAAGCCTGATTCTGTGTCTTTTGGTCTTGTTGGCAGAGAAATGTCTCCTCGTCGATAAATGGACGTAGTCTGCAAGCAAAGACTCGCATTCAATACATTACAATGATAACTGAAGCCTTTGACAGAGCCTAACTCTGTAAGTTTCTGGCTGTGTCCATACGGAGCCTTTTTGCAGTATCATTTGATAACGAATGACAACGGTTTGTGTCGGCAAACTGAAATGGATATTGCTTTTATGGGGGGTGGGGGAGAGAGGAGAAGAGAGAGAGAGAGAGAGAGATGAAGGGACAGTGAAAGGGAAAAAGAGAAAAAGAGGGGAAATATTCACACTGCTACCATTATTCTTCTGTTCGTGTAGATATACTGTGATATATTTCCCCATCTCACGCATGGCAAGATGACATTATCATAATGTCATCTTGCCATGCTTGAGATGTGAAATATATCACAGTATCATAACCTTTTAGGTTTGATTAGCTATAAAACCAAGGTTAAATGAAAATACCAATTAAATCTTATCAATCAAATGAATGACGGGGGAAAATAATTGATATAACTAATATTATTAAAAAGAAAAACCCTATCTTTTCGACTTGTCGGTATGTATAAATAGTTGTGCGGTCATGTTAGAGCCCAAGTATTCAAGTATAACTACCTAACATCCAAACACACAAACCCTCCAGCACACACGTAAAATTATTGGAAAGCTAAGTAAGTATCCAAGTTGAGATGAATCGTCATTGCAATTTCATAGTTATAACAAATTCAAAACTTCCCGGCAGGATTTTTTGTATTATGCATATCAGTTAAAACTGATTAATCTAGATTTCCTTGTTATTGAGCCATATAAGATGAAAAACGTTCCTATTCTACCCCTAGTTCTAAATTCATATGAATATATAAATATATTTTCGGCAAGTACCACCTGCTCAAATTTAAAGTATCCGTTAAGTTGTCAGAAATAAAGTAAATATTTTAGTTGTCAATCAAATGGGTAAAGTAGCAGCATGTCGAATTATCGTAATGCTGGCTAATCTGTTCATCCGTCATCATTTCAATATATGCGTCAAATTTAAACGAAACTGTAAGCTAGAATATTCATCAGTCGGTGACAGTGACCATACTAGGAAGCAAATTACTTCAATCCACTCTAAGATACTGAAAAAATATATATATTATTAAGAATTGGAGTGTCCGAATGACATATATTCTAAGTCAATTATATACAAATATTGCATGCTACGGCGTTCACTATAACAGAATATATGAACCGACAAAATGCGGCCCAGTTTGGAATACGAGAAGCAAGAGGTATATTCTGAATTTGGAATCGAATATATGTCATATTGAAGAATGTAATGCATGAGATATTTTGTTATCTTATATCGCTGGTATCTGTGATCTCATTCCTCATTCCTTCAGAGTCAGGCACTGCTAAGACAATGCAAACAATGTATACGCGAATGGACGATAGGCGCGTTTTACCTTCCAAAAAAGATTGTTATATTGTAAGCTCGTGCACATAATCACACCTTTTGTGTCACTAGCCAATAGGATACTCGATCACAAGTACACACAATATATAAACCGTTACTCATCATTGAAGGCAGTGTGGTGTATTTCAATATTACCAGTCTGATAATTAAAATGAAAGCTCTTCTAATTGAAAACAAAAAGTATTTATTGCTTATGCAGAATATAAAGTTGATTTTGCGAAGGCAGAAACCGCAATATACAAATCGTAAATAAATATCAATAAAATCAATTCAAGGTAACCATCACCGCATAATCGGTTAAAACCATCCCCTTTGGTCTTGCAATCCCCCATAATTTCCTCTGTAGTCCCGGGTATTTAAAGTGACGTTGTCTTTCTAGGCCCCGCTGGGATACCCTAAGGAAACCGCAGCCAATGAGGTCACGCAGGGAGGACCATGGCACGGAAGCCCGCTTGTATCTGGGAAGATATTCCGGCGCTTATAAGATTCATCAGCTGGGAAGGGTGTTGAAAGTCAAGTTAACTCGACAGTCCACTAACTTTAAATTTAGGTCGTGGCTTAAAACTAAGAAGTTATCTTGTAGTAAGGGAATGTGCGGGCGCACTCGAGGTTATTCGAAATTTTCAGATTCTAAATGATAAACCATCAGCAATTTTAAGGATAGCGCGAAGTTAATTTCGAGGTAACGCCAGCTTGAGGTTAAAATGAATGCTGGCTTTAATAATTCGTAGTGTAAAACTTCGAATACTCATTTTCACATCCCTTGGGAACCTTCGTTTTTGTTAGTGGATCGTGCATATAACTTCGAGTTTTCGCAAACTTAAAGTTTCAAACCATTGCGGTAGCGTGTGGACGTAGCTTATTGAGAAGCACGAGACAGCGCGGGTACGGAAGTGATTAATAGAGGGCGAGATTTCGCTCAGGGATTTCAAAGTTCGCGCGCCAAAGATAAAACGGAAAGTCAAATTAAGATCGCAGAAGTTTGGCCATGATGCGGGAAGCAAATTAATAAGTGTTCCAAATGTTTGGCATTAAGAAAGACAAAATGAACATGTTTATTTGTTACGCTGACATTGCGTGTTGACATGGCACTTATTTTGTTTTATGTAATATTTGTTTTCTTTCAAAATGTCGATGTATTAAATAAGATTGCGGTTTATTAATAATAATTGATATGGAGAATAACCGTATGTACTTATATTGAAAACAAATAAATATATAATCATTAAGTTGTAAAAGCATCTAATAGAGAGATTAAGGACACTTCTCCATATCCTCTGTAAGGGGTACCCATCAGGGGAATGTTTCACAAAGACTACGATCGACTTTAAGTTGGACTTAGCTATGGCAGGCCATTCATGCCATTGGTTGCTCTCATCAATTACCATTTAGATAATATTTTTTCCTTCAATAATGAATTATCAAAAAATGCTGTACATATTTGACCACGATTTGTACATTCCTAGAGAAACAAATGACAGGAATTTTTAGAAGACCTAGTGGCATAAACAGCCTGCCATAGTAAAGTCCAGCTTAAAGTCGATCTTGGACTTTGTGAAACACCTCCCAGATTACTGGCAAATCTCTTGAAAGGTTTTCGATTATTTCTTTCAACTTGAGAAATTATGAAACCCACTACATCACGGGAATTAAAAATATTATACAATCACTTTGATAGATCAAATCGCATTAACAAAATTCATAAATATACAGTTAACGACTGAATTATTCATCCCTTACCAAGTTGTGAAATTTTGTTCAATATGTAAACAGTTAATTTGTCCCGCTTTTCATTATTGCCAATCTGACGTAAAAAAGATTACATCTATCATCGAAAGTCCTAATTCTATTCTTGAGTACAAAAAAATCACCCAAATATCAAATTTACAAGAGGTATACATACGTTTAGTTGTCATTAACAAACAATGTCTAGCCACCCAGGGGCATTTTTAGAGTCTAACGAGAAACAAAAAGGAAATGCTAATAGAGAAAAATAAACATATGTAATTTTCGTTATTCACTGCAGCTGTATAATATTAACAAATCACTAACTAGACGAAACAAAAATACGATAAAACAAAACAAAACAAACACATAAAACAAATAGGAAAGAAGAGCTAATGATTAATAATTTCATTACTACTTCCCTTTTTGTATTGATTTTAACACATGGTGTTTAAAAATATACATGTACTAAACATGGATTATCTTAAATACATAACCAGCATCGCCAAAAAAAGTTTGAAATTAAAGAGAAAAAAGGTTCATGAAGTTAGATCCCAGTTGTATGACGTTTCACTTTTTTATCACTGTCCACGGTCCACGGAAACAAAATAGTACAGCATGTTTCGTAAAGATCGAAGATGACAATTTTGGCAGGGCTGTTAATGTAGCTTAATTTTCATTAATTTGTTGAAGAGTGTTACCAAAATGTCACCTTTGTTTTACAAAGTAAAATGATAACACGTTTAGTACATGAAACGAGTGGAATCGTACGTATTTTTAAGAGTAAAAGTGATCATATTCGTATCGCAATTCGAATAATTATATATCACCATAACAAGAGAGGATAATTAGAACTTTTTCACTATATAACGTTTGTTGTCATAATTCATATAACCATCGACACCTTTGACCAGTGTTTAACAGACATTATTCTCGAAGGTTAAGAAGCACATCTGAAAACATCAAAGCACACATTATAACGAGTGGGTGTGTGTACTCCAATAAGCAACTCTACACGTATCAATTCAATTTCATTTTACTGAACGTTCGATAAGTTTCCAAGAATAAGTATTACTTGTGCCCAGATATTGAAATTCGTGTTGGCTTTCCTTAACTCAATATTGAGATACGGTTTACATGCCTGGCCATGGAAATTGATTTTTGTGGTAGTGAATGAAAGTGATACCCTCTGCTAAGGCCATCTCTCTCTCTCTCTTGTCTATCTCCCTCTCCTCTTCTCTCTTTTACTCTCTATTCAACACCATCTCTACTTCACTCTCTCTTTCTTGTTTTCCTTTTGCCTTAGTCACTTTTTGCCTTTGTCCCTCTCTTTCTCCTCTAATAAAAAAGATCAAATCAAGCTTTGAGAAAAAATTTTGCTGATATTATAAAGAACAAAACTGTGGAGAATGTTATTTGGAGCTACATGCTCGATGAAACAATTTGTCGAATTCCTCTCCTCTTATTTCTCTTTTCTCCACTTCAATCTCCCGTTTTATCCATATTTTTAACTCCCTTTACTTTCTCTAGTTACTCTCTTTTTCAGCAGGATGTTCTGCTTCTCAGTCTCTCTACAAGCTATTTTCCTGTTTTGTTTAGTGGGTCTTTTTCTCTCTATCTCTATTTCTCTTTCAAACCGACTCTACAAACAAAGAACGTAGCTAGGCCTTCTTGAGTAGGGCATGTCTACGAGATTTGCCGACAAAAGTTTTGAAAACTTCAAATTAGTATACAGAGAGAGAGAGAGAGAGAGACACGGAGGGAGGGAGAAGGAGAAAAAGTGGGAGAGTGCAGATTAGAAAAAAAGAAAATGCGTTTCCCCTTTTTTTCGATTGGCCGACAATGCATGCAAAATCTATATTTTTCCTACAGAAAATGTTTAAAAAAACGAGGGTGTCAACCTGTTGAATTGAAAAATAAGTGTTTCAAGGAATTGTGATAAGGTTACGACCATGGCAAAGGCAAGGAAATAAAATTTCGAATGAATAGAAATCTTAGAATGAAGGAAATCTACAGTAAATTTTGGCCTCAGTCTTTTAATGAACATTATTGACCTAGCGAAATTCGTATCGTAATCAAATTAATTGCACACTTGTTTGTTAAATGTCTCTTCACAGCGATCTAATTTAACTCGTTGCTTACTAATATGCTTTCTTAGCAGTAAGCTAAAAGAAACAAACCAATAATAAATAAAAATAAAAAAACTGCATTTCATATTAGGATGCAAATCAAATACAATACGTTTCCGACCTAGCAACAACTCATTCTGACTATTGCGATGCAATAGTATAAAACAGGTAAATAAAAAAGCTTGTATTTAAAAATAAAAAGATGAGTTCTGGCCAAGCGATTGCATTGTGAAAGAAAAGGTGTGGAAGGATAAGAAAAAGTTGATCATGTAGCATGTAAGTTTTGGTGTGTACTGTAAGGTTCTGGAGTCATCAAAATCATAATAAATTTGACCGAGTACTGGTAAAGTAACAAGCACTGTACACAGAAAGGTGTATATGGGACTACACAGAAAGGTGTATATGGGGCTACCTACCTCGACTTCCTTATTTTTTCTATGCTCATTAATCAGCCAGTATACATTGTCTAACAAAATTGTTTGGCAAATTACATTTATTTGTAATCTTAAACATTTAGTGTAAGTTTCGTTTGATTCTGTGAGAATTCTCTTTTTTTTTTCTTTTTTACCAGAACTCAAGTTATCTTTAAGTAAGCGTGATAAGATTTTCGTACAAGGTATATTGATATTCCATCCAAGACAAACTATTTTTGTTGGAAACTTAGTAGGTGAGACCAAAATAGTGAAATCCGTCCTGTTTTGACGTGACAGAGCAACCGACTGTTCTCGGAAGCGGACACCTAAAACTCGAATCATTTATGGCAGAATAAGGAATTTTCCATCATCGATTTAACATGTGGGTAGGAAATGTGTCATTAGCGAGATTTCAACTCAAATAATTTTATTGAAATCAATGTGTTGCGGATGTTATCGACCCGGGGATAGCTACTTCACTTGGGCATTTTGAGAACGGGAAGAAAGAAACCATTCTAACGGATGTTTTGGGAGAATGGTTGTCAAGGTCTGTCCTAGATTTTGGAAAACCTTTTTTTTTTTCTTTCTAGGAAAGCTCCCTGCTATAATTTTATTTTTAAAAGTTTATTGATTTTTCTCCAATCGCCGTCCCTTGACCAATACCTCTTATTTAACAACGTGAACAGGGGAATGAAAAGTCCCGCCGGAGCTAGTCTGCCGGCACAGACCTTTGCCAGCCGTAGCGCCTATAACAGAGTACCTGGACTAAGAGACTATGCCGACATCACGGTTTGTTGCTCCCCATAGACTGTGTACTTAAAGTACTGGTAACATTGTTGAGAGTTGATGATAGAAGTGCGTATTTGTTGTATGAAATGAATTTTAAATTACTTCTACTGTACTTATTCCTCTTACATGCACAAAATCCTGAAACAAAATCTCAAACCACAAAAATATTTATCGTTTTCTTTAAAGGCGTCATTGTGCAACATACTCTAACAGTAAATTCTCCCAAACAATTTTTGAATTTTCCCAACCGGTATTCTATGAAAATGAGACATAAAACAGGCTTTTACAAAAAAAATGTTCGGAATCGTATATAAAGCCAATCTATTGTGTTGTGATGATTTACATTTACCAAAAATGTAATTAAATTATAATAATGTAGTAAGGAGAATTCAGGAATCGATCAGATTAGTTTTTCCCAATTGTTATCATCAATAATGGTCGTATTCACTCAAAATTTCAGATTAGCTTTCATTGTACATCTATCATTGAAGTCACTACCTAAGCACAATTTTCTCTCATCTCAATGTTACCAAGTCCCTTTAAAGTTCATCTGACACAGCCAGAGACTGCCAGAGTTACAGACTCGACTAACGATTCATAGAAGGGTGACCAAGGGTCAAAAGTCGGGTCTCTCCCTCCAGACTATGCTGGAGCCTCCTTGGGAAATCCGAGCTACAGAAATCAAGAAGAGGATAGTCGTGTGACGTCACAGAGCGTAATCAATAAAATCGAATCATAAAAAGGAAAGAAGTCAATAAAATCTAGTTTTGAATGAAATCACTTGACATGTCGAAAAGAACTGTGCGAGATGAAAAAGGACAGGCGAACATGTGTCTCGATATTTTCCAAGTCCATTTGAAATTCTGAAACAGTATTGATATAGAGGTAGTCTCTTTACCATGCCTTGAGTTGCTGTCTGTGTTTTTTAATGGCCAGAAATGTAAAGACCTTCTTTGCTGATTTATCCTACTCCTAGTATTATCTCTATCCAACACTACGTGTCTCTTTTCGTGTACCTGGCACAAGCCTGGGTATTTTTAGAACAGGATTTTTCGCCAACGTGTTTTAAATTTTAACATGTCGGCCATGTCATTTTGTATGTACACATTTAAAGCCTCGGTCACAAATGCCATTACGAACTGCTACGAACGCCGTACGAACAATTTTTAGACATCGGAAATTCGGGAAGACAATAGAAAAAAAAAAGGGAGATTCGTACGAAATTATCGTTCGTACGAACCTTTTTGACCGTAGCCTAACACTTTACTCATGTATTGATATGAAGAAGGAAAACAAATGAAGAAAATATGTGTTACTTTGAATTGAGAAAATGATTTGAAATTAAATCTGAATGTTAATAGATTCAAATCGGCACAGTTGATACAGAAAAACTGTCACTGGGTGGGGGTTACCGTGGCATGTACTCAATTATTCTACCAGCCGTAAGAAAATTAGTTGGTAGAAGCTCAAGTATAAGTTATCGGTAGAGTCACTTACTTTTTGCATTTTTTTTTTCATTTCTAATGCTCAATAAGATTGCATCTTATAAATAATGAAAACAATCTAAATTCATTTGACATTCTGAAATGATAATGACATAGAGGGTAAAGGCTGTTGACTCCAATTTTTATGCCACACTTTGTCGTCGCATCTACACGATTCCATTTCTGTGTACAGTAAACGCGACTCTCGGGAAAAATGAAATAATTTCTTATAACTTTGATGATTACAAAATTTTATAGTATACACCAATACTGAATTACTTATCTGCTTCAAGACTTCTTTGTTTTCTTCTTCAATGGCTTACACACCGTTTCTTTCACACGGCAATTGCATGACTAGAGCTCAATTTTACCTTAAAGGTACTATGTCGCTTTTGCAGCCAACCTCAAATGCTGTAGAAATTTGCAGGAATTATGAATATGTCATGTATGTCCTATCTGTGAAATTTAAACGTTAGCAGTGTCCTCATATTCAAATTATACAAGGAAACCCGTTTACTTGCTAGACTTCACTGTCAGACACTATTGAGAGACTGACTGGCTTTTTTTCTTTCTTTGGTAATAACAAACAGGAAAAGAGTTGTAAAGGGTACATGAGAATTTGTCTACATCAATAACCCACTTCTTGTGATGGCCAAGATTAAACTGATTGAATCTTTGCGCAGCATAAAACGTATGACCATTCGGTACAATTGTCTGAAATTTAAGACTATTACTTCTGGGCTCTAAAGCCCTAAAGTCGATTTGACAACTTATAATCGTTATTTTCCCACTTAAAGACATTTTCAAGCCCCACCCTTTTTTTTTTAGGAAGTTCTAAATTAGTATCTTTCAAATGCAGTTGGAACTTAACTTTTTCATTTTTGGGGCATGCAAATGGGACATAGTACCTTTAAAGTCCATACTGCATTATGTCTGGGTCCTTTGGTGTAATGACTTAATTTCACCTTTATTTTTCCTTGCTCTACCTACAATATAGATACCACACATTACATTAATGTCGCCCAAAAGATATTCGGGGGAGGAAAACAAATCACAGGTGCATTCTTATATACGCACTGCAAGCAGAACAAGTCAAACGTCATATTTATCGAGAGTGTCAAATGCCAGCATATTCGCAGCCACGTGTGTTTTGGCGGAATAATCTAATCAATTCAAAGTGCTCTGACAAAGTCACGCACCTTCTGTTATTCGGCGGCCCTAATTGTTCTTCGGTCTTGAGATCAATTGGGAAGAAGATTGGGGTCAGAAACGACACTGCTGCTCCACTTTTCCACACCGATAAGCACGTGATGGCTCATATTTATGGACTGTAAGTAAGCGTGATTATCAAAATATGTACCTAGTCGTGTCACTACCATATGGTATGTAAGTGGTCCATTACATTATTAACTAGTTGTATTGATTGATTTTGTTCAACGATTATGTTTTCCTTGGTACTAAGAAATGAACGGATACCAATGGCAGGATCAATGAAACCGTTAACTTCAATTACCTAAACGGAGTGTGGAATATAAAAGTTCGATAACACATTGATAATAATAAAATTCCGCTTTTATATAGCACTTAAAGATAAACTTTAGTAATGGTAATGCGATTGCATTGTGAAAGAAAAGGTGTGGAAAGGATCAGAAACAGTTGATCATGTAGCATGTAAGTATTGGTGTGCACTGCAAGGTTCTGGAGTCATCAAAATCATATTACAAATTTGACCGAGTCTTGGTAAAGTTACAAGCACTGTACACAGAAAGCTATATATGGGACAACAAACATGGTGTCGGGGCTAGTACTACCTTGATTTCCTTGTCTTTCTATGCTCATCACTCAGCCAGTATACATTTTCTTCCAAAATATTGTTTGGCACATGTCATTTATTTGTAATCTTGAACATTCAGTGTAAGTTTTGTTTGATTCTGTTAACCAGAACTGGGGTTTATCTTTAATACATCGATGATGTCTCTAAGCGCTCTAGAAATATGTTACCCCGGTTATTCAGGCTAGCCCGCACACAATAAATGTTCATTTTTCATTTTTCATTTTTTGTCATTTCAGCGCACACTTGCTCATCTATACCACATTGTGTATAAAGGGTCATAATGTTGCTCTTATAATAAGATATGCTCTTAATCCGCCTATGGTTTATGGAGAATAAAACATGACAATGTTAATATAAATCAAACGGTAGAAAACTATTTATGATAAGAATAATAAGAATGAATATAAAAATACACCAAATCTAGGCGATCGCCCATTTCTTTCTTCGCCTGAGCTAATCACCCATGCAACTCATATTAAACGGATCGTAAAGCACATGCATATCTCAATTGGTTTTTGTTCAGTACAGAGAACAAGTGTTACGCTTGGCGCCCCATAGTCTTACATTAATTTATTGCGAACCGCCACAAATTGATAACAATTGTTGGTACCGCCCGTTACTCCACGGAGAGTATTAACGTTCAAATATCATCCCAAGGGGTCGCTTCTTTAGGGATTGGTATCTTTGTCTCATGTTCTAAAACAAATCTTTTTGAGACACTTCTTGCTCATTTTGAAGCACGATTTTTGTAGGGCTTCAATATCACACCATGAATACTCATTACACCTCAAAAAAGTAAATCAATCTTTGAGTGACCGGATTTACTATACTCATTTAGTAGTGTAATAAAAACCGTGAAAAAACGCACAATTTGGGTTCGATTTACAATCATAAATATCTTGATTATCAGACAGGCGATCGGCTTGTAAAAGTCATGGGGTTCCTGACTGACCTAAAGGTTTGTAATTATCATTGCAGCACGAGGATTTTTTTCAGAAAATGAGGCAGAGTTACCGGATCCCTTTAAACGGTACTTTCTTCCAAATGCCAGTGTCATGACTGTATATATATAATTGTATATTCTTGGCAAGCAAAATGATGCAGACATTGTCCAAGCACCGGGAGACGGGAGCCATATATATACGATAGCGTAGGATGCCCGAAGGAAGACTACTACTGCATGTCATCATCTGTTCAGAGCCTGAAGGGTCTTAACTCTGCATTACAGAGTATGAGTTAATGCCCTTCTGGCTCCAAACAGGCGCATTAATATTATGGCATTCTTGAGGGCAGCAGACGATAATTAGCCTAATGACTTTCAAATTGTGTGATGCACATAGCAATTTACATGTGTGCATTTGAGGGTTGCCAGCGGCAAATCAAACCATTACCCTCCTCAAAAAAAAAAAATAAAAAAAAAAATAAAAAGAGGAGGAGCATTGACACGCCGAGTAGTTAGAGAGATTTCAATATTGATCTTTTCAATCGAAATAAACACTTAACTTTGTATGCGTTTGAATAAAAAGAACTTTAGCTATTTATAATTGTAATCGGGATCAGTAACTCACAAAAAGGATCATATAGAGCCGCTGTAAATCGCACAACAAAATAAGTTATGGATTGATTTTCGTTTTTTGCGTGTAAACGAATGGCATCTGCGCGCAGCAAAGATCCTGCGCATATTAATTGATTTCGGTATTATAAGACACAGACACGTAAAGCATATTACATTATAGGCCATCATGATTTTTAAAAAAATACAAACAAAAACGATTAGTACCGACTTACCGCTTCATATTTGGAAGACGCCCATTGCGGCCGAGCATCGTACGTGTGAACAATAAGTGAGATCTAAAATACCGATATTTTATATCCCAAAATGCACCACGCTTTAATCGCTTGAACGCCTAATCAAGGTGGGTATATACGAAATGTACGAATTGGGTCTGTATCCGGGCATCTCGGTTTGTGTTTGCAATTGTTGCTACTGATTTATTGTGAATGAGCTCAATAAAAATAAGATTCTGATCGCTATCAGAATCATAACTTTTAGGGAGTGTGTGAGCGCCCCCCATGTTTCTCTAAGGAGTCGTTTATGCATACTGACCATGGCGTTTACGGACTATCGCCCATAACTTGGGGTAGCTCGTTTGGCTAATGACGGGATTTAAAGTGTTTATCGCCAGGAGGGTGAGTTCAAAAAGTCACCTGAATTTAAGGATGCGGGAAGACATGGTTGTGATAGTAGGAACACTTCAAAATGCAATTGCCACTTATGGGTCGAATTTACAAGACTAGTTTTGGGATAGTATATGCATAATTATGCAGCATGTAAACCTGTGTTACTACAGAACTAACAGGAGATTGAGCAATGAAAACATTTGTAAAGGTAATAACATTCCAATTAGTTACTAAAGAAAGAAATTATAGTACATATAGCTTCGATACTAAGATGTATTTTATTGAGTGAAAGCGTTCGGAATGCAATGCTGAACCATAAAGCTACAGGGAACGGGTGTCGAATCTCGCCCATGGTTTAATCATAAACGGAATGTAACGAACTATATTGGTGTTTTACAGGGTTGAAATATGGCAATACTTGACCGAATTATCGTTGCACCCACGATGAAGTGACACCTGCAGCCAATAGTGCACTTATTGCACTCATTCGCTACATGTGTTTTTCCTCCAATGACGTATCCATACTATTTTCTTTCCTCGCATTAGGGACTTTTAGATTTGCGTGGACTGACTTCCATTCAAGGCAGTGCATTAAAAGGACGTCGACCGTAGCAATCCCCATTGTCTTCGTGCGAATCTAAAAGTCCCTATTACCAAGGCCCGTTGCACATGAGATGTTATAAAATGGCTCTAGTATTTTAAGCATCGTGATTGGTCAATACGCGTCACATGACATGTAGACATTTTGTGGCTCGTTGCACAGATCGAGCGGCACCAATCTAAAAAAAAACTCGCGCGTACTGCATTCACCGCTATTGCACTCAGAGCCGTGCGTTATTTGTATATTATTCCACTGCCGCTAATTACGCAAACTGATAGGTCTATCAAACAGAATCCATGCTACAGTAATGGAGTGGACAAACGACTCCAACAGATTATGATGCTCGCACTCGAGTTGTAACTGATATGTTTGTGCATACACTCATTTGTTTGTCTGGATTGTATCGCCATTTTCAGTCAGAAGTTACTTTTCCAAGCAGAAACCAAAACCTAGCGGTAATAGACCATCGCACTCTGCGTCAGATGGTTGCGTCTATTGCTATAGATCAAGCCTCGACCTGATATGTTTATTGTAACGCATGGTTGTCCTTGAATAGCGCAATTGAAATAACGCCTCTGGCCTAGTGGATTTTCCACACGAGGCGCAAGTCAATGACGCAGAAATGAGTCAGCGACTAAGGTAGTTTTAATGCTACATTAGTAAAGAAATAATATCCGAAATGTGAATAAAAATTAACCTCTAAATACATAGAGTTAAGTAACACGTGTACGCCTGTGCAGTGATAGCGTTTGTCAGCTTATAGGATTGTTTAACGCAGGTGTTAGTGCAACCAAGCTGACGCATCGTGTGCTATAGGCATAACTTTTCGCCAGTATTGACAGATTGCTTATCTGTTGAACAATACTTTGAAGCAAAGCGACTATTCATCATCATAGGCTTGACATAGGAGCAGATGAATTGTCATCCTTTTTATGTTTTCCCCATTTACGTCATAAAGAAAGAAAGGAATCAAGTTTATTTAGGGCTTGGCACAAGTTTGATCATAACGTCAAAGGGGGAGGGGAATAATAATTTTACTGTTCAGGCCATAGCGTAGTTTAACCGACAATTTGCAAGTATTCATGTGTACTTTTAAATCAGAAAGTTTTGAGTAAAAAGTGGAATGGACGACGGCCGAAAGAATCTCTTCCACACTGAATTGTGCTTCAAACATGTATTTATTGCCGTCCAAATAAACTTCCCCCTCTTTTCGATTCAACAAAAGAGACAACATTTTCAGTATTTAATCAGGAAAAGGTATTCCAATATTTCTCACTGAGTTGAACCCCCCGTGAATCGCCCACGTAGGGATCTTCTAATCATAAGGCGTGTAAGTTATGATTGGAGTGGCCAGCAGCATGAATATGCGCGATTAACCGTTCATCCGAGTATACCTCACTGCCAAGCAATAGTTATACATGTGCACACAACAAGTGGCGTAGCAAAGGTCCAGTCATGGAGAGGACGTTGCAAGGATTTGGGAAGGGATGTGGCAGCGTTAATATTTAGTCTATGAAAAAGGTAGAGAAGGGAGAAAGGGATTGGTGTGGGAGAATATCGTTTAAGCTTCTTTCCACGTTTCCTTTCCTCTGTATCTTTCTTTTATCATACTAAATCGGTACTATATATTACTAATAGTGATAGTGATATAGTAATAGTGAGTTCTTGTATAGCACTGACGGATTTCAGACTTGACACCCCCTCCCCCCACTCTTCCCCCTCTCTCTCTCTCTCTATTTCTCTCTCCTTTCCCCTCTCTCCCTATCCCCGTCTCTATCACCGTCTCTTTGTTTCTCTCTGTTATTTTCCCTAACCCCACGCTCCTGCACGTAACCATGATGGAGCAGCACTAGTGCGAACAAGTGGGACTATTAATTTAAAGAGTCCTGCCTTAGATCAAGATCAACCTATATATCGCTCATGACCACGCGGCACTTTGCACCGACGTACCATCAATCCATCAATTGCAATTCGGCGCCATAATTTCCTGCTGTCGAAGTACATACAGTTAATCGCGACTCATGATTTCCGCCAGGTCCAAATTTCCTCTTATCCATATTTTCAATTAATAGGGGAAAGAAGTCAAAAGATGCTGCGAGGGGAAGGGTTTAAGCATAAAATCAAGTCCCATGATAAACGGGCAATGAGTTCGAAAGTCGAGGAGATAGGGGAAATTGGAGTTGGGACATAAAGTCTGAATCAAGAAAGGATGGTAGTGTCCAAAAGTAGAGGCGAGAGATTAAGGAGGATTTGGATAAAACTACTGCCCGTATAACTTGTGAAGAGGGGGGGG
>BEXV01000661.1:85357-109145 GCA_003118195.1 Hemicentrotus pulcherrimus
ACAGTGCTTGTTGCTTTACCAAGACTCGGTCAAGTTTATTATGATTTTGATGACTCCAGAACCTTGCAGTGCACACCAAAACTTACATGCTACACGATCAACTGTTTCTTATCCTTTCCACATCTTTTCTTTCACAATTCAATCGCATTACCAGTACTAAAGTTTGGCTTTAATACAAATGTCTCTATACCGCGATCATTGGATTAAGTGCTTGCCCGCGCACAATGTGTGCACAATCTCCGGTCCTTGGGGAGCATTCCAGCCAGGCGTTTCAGGACGCTCAAAAACTGTTTGACCAACGATGACGATCGCATCCTATGTAGAGCTGTTCCATTTGAAACTATTGCCCAAAATGCATCCCGAGATGTTACGGTTTAAGGTTAATACCGCCTTTAATACCAGCTCCATGACGATTTGAAACTGATCAATATTATTCGTCATCCGAGGGTCAGGTAACTTCTTGTTCGGTATAATGTATGCCTCATTATAAAACGTACTATGCGTCTTTAGCAGCCAACATCGAATTAAGTAGAACTTTGATGGAATTATGAATATGTCGCGTATGTCCTATCTGTGAAATTTTAACGTAAGCAGTGTCCTAGTATTCAAATTATGCAAGGAAACCCGTTCACTATTTATAAAATGAGCTGTAGAGGTAAATGAGCATTTGTCTACATCAATATACCACTTAAACTGATTGAATATTTGCGCAGCACAGGATATACGACCATTCTGTACAAGGGTCTGAAATTCATACTACTTTAAAAAAAGACGGCGATCCCTAAAGTCAATTCGACAACCAATGGTCATTATTTCCCCCACAAAGACAGTTTCAAGCTTTAACGTTCTGTGGGAAGTTCTTAAAAAGTATTATCTTTCAAATGCCGTTGGATGTTACCCTTTTCATTTAATGGCCTACAAATGAGACATAGACTTTTAGGATCTCGTCGATGTGAGAGAGATAGGCCAAAGAGTTTGACGTAAAAGGAGAACTATACGATTTAAATCAACGTAAAAAGTCCGGGCTCGGGTGCGCCTAAAAGTTTGACAAAAAGTCTACCCGCAGATCCTTTTATTAAATTCAGTAACTGTTTTGTCTTCAAATCAAATCAATTAATTAATTTAATTCATTAACATTGTATTTGAACTTTCAAAACATCGTGACAATAACATTATTGAAGTTGTGTTGGTGATATAGTATACAAATATACAATGACACTCGAGGATCTAGCTGAAACTATTCGCATCAAAGGAACATCATCTAGTACTATTCTCCCGAGGGCAATCGGCCCGAGGGAGAAAAGTACTAATGATGTTCCTCAGTGCGAATAGTTCTAGCTTGTTCCGAGAATGAGTCATTTTATATTTGTTTTATATCCATTCCATCTATATTATTCCTTGCATGTACACTTCTGTAATTACATGAACCTTATACTCACATTCACATCTACATTCAGATCGAATATGTTTAGCTGGCGCTAGTGTAGGCAGTTATCGCACAGCGTAAATTGCATGATGGCTTGAGCGCCGTGACACCGCGGGAGTTGACAGCGCGGAGGCATTTGAAATCATGTACGCGCTCACTGAGAAAACGCATAGTTCAAGAATATGCGTTTTTTTATTGTGACGTCACGCATAGTACCTTTTTTCCCTAGGGAAAAAAGTACTATACGTGACTATGCGTCCCTAGGGGAAAAAAAGGTACTATGCGTGACGTCATCAATGAAAAATGAACTATTTCGATCTAGTCGGCAGGAAACGTCTTTTACAGTAAAACTATTCGTTTTCTTGTTGTGTGCACACCTACTGCAACCGTCTTACGATAAGGGATATAATAGTAAATAGGCATGGAAAGAAACATTCCAAACCAAATAATTGTATGTGGATCAGGTCCCTTTGATAAACAAGATAAATAGTTTGATTTGCCAAACGGACCTACATGGTGAGATCGACGAAGGTAGTGATGGGGTCATTAGCGAGAAATGATGACAGCCGGGAAATAGGGGGCTGGTTGGAATTTGAGAAATTATTCCCCGCTCCCAACTTCGCTTTAACCCGCATCCTGCTACATCTTTTTCGTTTGGTATGGCGAGTAAACATACGTCGTTAAAGTTAATCTTCAGTTCTCGTATTTTTGGTCTTTGTTTCCCTTTTGTTCTTGCATTAATTATTCTTTTTTCTCTCTATCATTATTTCTTTATTATTTTCTTTCCTCATTTTTTTTCCTTTTCTTTTCTAGCTCTCTTTCATTATTTTTTTTTTCTCGTTTGTATTTGATTACATACATCTTTTTTATGTAGCAATTTTAATTGACGTTTAATCTTTCTTTCTGAAAGAGGAAAAACAAACATTCGTATTACCTAAAGGTTGTCTTAAAAAAAAAAAAAGCCTGCCAAACTCTGAAGTGTTTATGAACGCTCCTTTCATAACACAAGGATGAATCATCGTCATTCGTATTCATATAATTATTTGATGCCCTACAGCTCTTCACGGGCCAACTTGAGGCTAAGGGGGTATTTAATAGTTAAATGAACCATTCCAGGTTACGATATTAAGAGCTTTGCACAGTTCCCCGAAAAAAGAAAATATAAGCAAATTCAAAGATTATTGCATTTGAGGCGTATTTTTTAATCAGTTTCGAATCATTTTTTCCTCTTTCGGCTTTAAAGGGATAGTTGAGTTCTGTTGCAAAGGGCGCTACATGAATAATTATTAAAAAAAAAAAAAAAAAAAACCCACACCATTTATCAATGTGGATTTTATTCAGAGAAAATTGTACCCTTGAAGATATAAGCGTAATGCATTGCAGTCATGCACATCTTTATTAGAAGTAATGTATTAATACGTCCATTAAACACCGAATGAAACAAGTGCAGTTACAGCAGTAATTATGTTATAAACGCATCGGTAGAGCCAGGACATAACATTGTTAAGTAGCAAAAATACTGTTGAAATATAAAAATACATCCACTTAGATATTTGCCCGCACTGAACCTAATAATAGAAAAGGTCATTCAAGTGAAAAGTATTGGCAATTAATTTGACACTTTTGAGATACATAAAAATATCTCCTGTTGAATATTTTAAGTATTGAACGTAATGATGGTGAAATCATTCATGAGAGAAGTATTGGCAATTAATTTGATATGGTTTTGTCTGCCGATTCCCAATGTGTGTAAGTTATGTTCGTAATTTCTAAGCAGTGATCCGTGTATGTAATCAAATTATTAATGGCTGTCATTTCGTATTCATTTCTTATTCATAAAAGCCAAACATGTATTGTCATGATTAGCTCTGGTGCATAGCACCTAACTCAGGCCAAGAACTCAGAAAGGCATGTCATGCGAACACTTCATGTGCCGCGGAAATAATCTCACTGGGCCGCAATTGTGCATTTTTCATGGAAAATTGATGGATTCGATTTTATTCAAATATTTCCAGTCATCTGAAGGTGTTAAAAGTTGACAAATAGCTAATTAAGACCGGAAATGAAATGGGTAATTTTGTTGAATTGTTTTGTGCAGATCGGCAGACATGGAAAACGAATGACTGTGCCTATTAGTACTTGGAGCAAAGGGAAGGTTAAATGATTAAGAAATTACCATTACCTCGAAAGCGATCACATGAACTTAAATAATTGTTGAACGTAAATACGAATAGGTGCTCGTTACGAGAATATGTATTTTTTTTTATTCTGCAGCTATCAGAGCTGGAATATCAAATTAGTTTGAAGACCAATTCTATATGACGTTTTGTTTCCCTAGGCACCTTTAACTTTACTTCAATTTCCCGTTTTAACAAAACAAATTTAATTTCTATTTGAATGCAAACTCTAGATATTATGACAAAGTTTTATGTCTCCCTGAAAGCAAGCCCTGTGGAGGATCTCGTAATCACTGATTAGCACTACTTACAATCACGATATTCATTGGCGAGAATCTGAAAAGAACATCGGCGCTCGTAGTGCGTTGGAATGAAGCAGGCGTTTAATTATTCTCGTGAGCCTAATATACGATTGAATTTACGATTTATGACTTCGAGTCCTCGGGGGGATTAACGCTTCGTTGGCCTCGAATCTCAGCTGTGCTTGAATTTCTTCCGATGAAATGAGATTAATTGGATTCGAACCGAATTCGTTCCAGCTAAGCCAGTATTTGGTCACGGTTTGGATAGCTTTATTGAGTTGTAAATGATTCCAATTTGTCACTCCTTTGCTTCGTTAGATTATTTCCGATAATTCATGTACTTAAATGACATTACATATTCTATCTCATTCATAGGAATTAAGAATGTAAATTTTATAAAGCTTTTTTCTGGCATTCGTATCCATTTGTTCATCTTTAAACAAACAATTGTCTTAGGTTTAAAAACGCCTGTTTTAAAGATAAAGAGCGGTAGTAGCAGCAGTAGATGTAGTGGTTGCCTGGTTGGTGTTGCTGTAGATGAAAATGTAACAGTAGTAGAAGTATCAATTAAATCACAACAGCAGCAGTAGTAGTAGTGGTATGGCTCGTAGTAACCGTAATAATATATTAAGTAATATATAGTATAAGCAGCAGCAGTAGAAATAGTAATATTAGTAGTAGTAGTAGTAGTAGTAAAAATAGTAGTGGTAGTAGCAGTTGTATTAGTAGTACCAGTGGTATAGTACTAGTTGCAGTGGTTGTTGTTGTTATTGGTTTTCAGTAGAAGCAGCAATACGGGAAGGAGCAGCAGCAAATATCAAAATTCTAATATAAGGGATCCCTTCATTATCGATGATTGCAAATAAAACAGCAGACGTCCAAGGGTTATCATTGCCACGAGTAAAGAAAATGCTTTCTTTCCATTCATATCAAGCACGCATCAATTCAAACTCCGGACACAATGTGCCTAAACGGTGGGATTATGAAGTCATCTTCGCTTTTTGGGTGAACAAATACCATCCTTTTCACCAAACCATACATGGCAATTATGGCATCGTTGTGAGTATTGCCTCAGAATATTACATTGTGACGTCACAGTAGCCGCACTATCGAGTACTAGTGAAGATTTCTCCATTGAAATAGTGTGAATGATCACATTATGCCTGGCTGTTGAATGGTGTTTTCAAGACCTCTTTGCATCTCTCTGCTGAATAACTTGAGAAAAACTAAATATAGTTGAGCTGGCATTGTAATTTTATTCCAGATTTCAAGGAATAGAATTTCTGAGTATTGTAGGAGAATAGACCTTTGGACTCTTTGCTTGCAACATATTAATAATATTAAAAGAGATGTAAATGTCACCACAAGTAAAGAAGACGTCAGGAAAATATAAATATAGACCTTATCAAAACATCAGGTCTGTTATGTAAGCTAAACGGTATAATAATAATAAGCAAAATACTTCCGCTTCTAAAAAGCCAGTTTCCCGTTTTGTCTTCTTTTTCTTATATTTGGTATATTTTCACTTCAAATAGAATTTCTTCCGATGGTATGTTATTATCTAAATTTATTTTGCTTCGGTATCCTACTTCCTTTCACCCAATGTTGACTCCGTAAATATAAGTCAAGTATTATCATGTCCCTAGAAAGTTTAGAATAAATGTAAAAAACGATTTCTCTATCCCTTTTTCTTCATGTGTTTCTCTATCTTGTTTTCCATACCTCACTGTTTATCCATGTTATAACTGAAAGCACCCCCCCCCTCTCTCTCTCTTTCTCTTTCTATCTACATCCATATAATAAATATTATGTCCTGCCCTATCAATTTACTTGTTTCCCATTTTCCCTGTAAACCATTCTACGGGAATTGTCGTTGCTCTCTTCTCTGACACTTTTGGCATTAATTCTTGCATTATATTGACTTTCGTCAGGCACACACTCTCCCTATCTCTCGGTCTCTATAATCGCATCTCTCTCTCTGTCCGTCTTCCTCTCTTGCCACTAATTTTGCTCGCTCTGTCTCTCCCATCCCCCCCCCCCACACACACACCCTCCCTCTCCTCTCTCTCTGAAAACCCAATCAGCCACACACGCACGCAAAGGCTTCCCTTTGTGTCTGATAGTGTAACACGTTTAGAATCAATCAAATTAATTTGTAATTGAACTATTTGAGCACCGGAAAATATGGTGGGAGAGAACTGTTCACAGTCAACAGACAAGAGCTTTATATTTATAGAAAGGCAGAATCACCCACAGCCCGTCATACGACTCGGAAACCCGACATTTAAGACTACGTTTGTATTAAAAGGAACCGTTATTTGAAAATCATAATCACGTAAATGTCGATTTGTGCTCTTTGATAGTATCTATTTGTTACTAATTGACTCTCATTTGTCGAAGTACATACCAGGAGACACGGTATAACAAACTGACTTCTGCAATTTAAGAACATCAAGTAGTGTATGTTACTTGTTAATTTGATCAAATATTTGTCATTAATCAATAGGGGGATTGAAGCAAGAATGGTACAGCCAAACATAATGGCCATCTTTTAGGTAGGAATATAATAACCAATGTATTATCTTAACCAAGATGTTACTTACTGACTTAGCATTGCGTCAGGGATTAGCGCTATCTTTGACGCATCATGACAATTGAGACTGGCACAACACCATGAAGAGCAGAGCATACTCGTTGAGAAATACAGTTATAGATAAAAATGCATTATCTAGGAACATACGCACCAGGCAGAGACTGGAATGTCGACAATTTGACTGACTGTCACGCAAATAATCTATGCCCCAACAGCAGCTTTCCAACACTTCCGAAGCAAACTCGCATTTTGGAGAAAAAGCACGAGCTTAATTATAAATCCACACCAAATCTAAACAGATTTTGAATAATTTGCGCACCACTGTTTTTCATCGGCATGTAACAAAGTACATAACCCCATGGCCTGTAATAAAGTTACGTTATTTAATAACGCTGTGTCAAATCATTCCATGAACGACAATTCCTACGTGAGTTTCATTTAATACGCGCTCAAAGCCTCTCAGACATATTTGTTACCAAGCCCAAGGGGCTTTGGAATTTAGCTTCACTTTTAACGAAGTGTACTCGTTTTGAGAAAGCAATATCAAATGCCAAATGCCACGCGCATTGATCATGCTCTTGAGGTTGTAGATTAGGTCACGCACATTTGATATCGCAAACACAAACACAACCATGTGATAAACAAATACAAACAAATAAACAAAATTTGTTTGTTTTATACCCTGAGCAGTAAACAACAATATACTTTTTTTGTATATTTTCCATTTCTTCTTACAATGACAATTTTAAATGTTCATAAGCAAGTTTCAAATTCATCATGCTAAATGAACATTTTGATTTCCTACTGTTCCTACTTACACAAAATGTAAAGATCGACCTTAAATTCGTACGATCGCTTCATTGATACATACCTAGCAACACTATTACCACAAGCCGTTATTTACTTCTCTTTTTTTCCCCAAAATACACTTTGAATGCATTTGAAGATTGCGTGAAGTTCGTTTCGGAATTACATTGACAGCTGTCAACGGAAAGATCATCAAACCAGACAAATGCCATCATACAAACATATTACTCCTGTCAACACATTAGCGATTCCGTCGCGTAGAATCTCAATTTAGAGCTCAACAATTTATCCCAAAGACCTTCAAAAGTCAATTTCAATTGCCTATTTTTAGCGTCAACCATCAAACTGTGTGATGTTATTCATGATGACACAAGACGTAATCCGAACATGAATATGTAAGCGATACCATAAGGTGTTGATGTTTGCCATTATGTATCACAAAAACCTTCAAAATTCAATTTCAATAGCCTATTTTTGTCTGCGTCAACTATCGACCTGCGCAATGTCATTCATAATGACAGAATACGTAATCCAAACATGATTTATGTAAGCAATACTAAACGGCGTTGATATTAATTTGCCATTATATGTCTTTTTAAAGAGTTTGCAGTAAGGTTCTGGCAGTTTTGTGAAAACCTCGTCATAAGTACTTAGAGTACACGTACTATACACATGTTCAGTATACCAAACAAAACCACTCATTGCATTACGTTTCTATTAGTAATGTTGTAAGAAATCACAATTCAGAGCATACTTGTTTATATGAAGTCCTTGTCGTAACAAAATAATGGTGGATATCTGAACCAGGGACTTGATAGACAAGGACTGGAATCAAGCCGGCGAAACTCTTGTAATTTATTCAACGCATTCGTGAGTTCTAAAGCGTAACAATAGGATGTGTAACATTCCACTGTGCTTTGAAGTTCCATGCTCCGAACCGCCCTTCCACTGCGGGGACTTTCGGAAGCCAGGCACCAGTTTTACATGTATTACAAAATATCAAATTACCGGCAAAATTTCAGTGTAAATCAAAAACTTTATGTGGGGATTGTATTGGGAATAGTGCATCAAACAAATTTTCAAATTTAGAACTCCGTCCTCCTTATAATTTGTGTGCCAGTGTTGGTAAAAGAAAAATTACATCCTGACAAAAACTCAATATTTTAGGATGATGCGCTAATTTGTGCATGCTTTAATGTCCCGTTATTTGATCCATGATTTACAATCTTCAATAAAATAGTTCGCTAATGCATGTTTTCGCGTGTTTTTTGTACTTTTCAACTTAAAAAAAGATTGAAATTACACACGTCTGTGTTCGCTTGTTCTACTCTTTACACATTCAACAGTGGATGATAAATAATTGGAAGGGACAGCGAACAATTGCTGTGATACCATTTTCTGATGTAGGAATTCTAAATCCTGAAATTTCATGTGCTCTATTATTCTACCAGTTGCAGATTAGCACATAACTTTTAGGCGGCGTGAAGCATGGGGTCAAAGGAGAGCGGCTTGATTCCAGTCCTTGTCTATCAAGTCCCTGTCTGAACAGACCGAGAGACCACCATAACGACATAGATACAATAATACAATCACAAATCCTTCATAAACAAACAACTAGCAATGGCAATTTAAATCATATTTGACTGATCCACGTCAGTAAAATACCTATTACAAACGAACCATAGCTTTGTGCGGCGCCTTTCGAAGGTTGTGTACATTACAATCCACAATTACTTTATTTTAACATGATTTACATTAAAGGTAATACAAAGTTTTGGGAAATTTTGAAAATTTGGTGGAAAATGATTCTTTACAATTTAGATATATTTTGATAAGCACCAAAAAATAGCCCCTAAAGCACTTCTGCTTTCCAGAAAAATGAAAATGAAAATTTATCGGTGCTCCCGATGAATTTTGAAAACTTTCAAATACCGCATACGGCCGTACAATGGTAGCTGCGACCCTTAAAATGTCAGAATATATAGCTATGATACCTACCAAACGGGATTAGCTTTTAAGTCAAGAAACAATGTTTTATAGCTTAATTAATATTTTGACCTTGAGAAAGCGCTATACAACATAAAGAGTTTGTTATTAATGATTTTATAACTTTAGACTCGATTTCAACCACGACAGCGATCACTGCATATTGTTGGATCGCATATGCTTCCAATAATCATTTGAACCAAATTCATGACCCCATACCAAAACTTTGTATTAAGCTACAGTCCCATATACGTTTTTTTTTTTAACAAAACATTCCGGACCATCCCGAATCACCCCAGACCATGGTCCGGGATGGTCCGGAGTGGTCCGTGCTCGTCCGTGATGGTCCGGATTTATATGGGACTGGGGCTTTACCTTTAAATATGCAAGATAGTAATGAAATTATCTTTGATTTGATTTCTCAAAAAACGTGAAACCGTCGGCCGTCTCTGGTGCCCTCATGCATGCCTTGTTGGAAAGGTTGTCGGAAGACCGATGAGGCCGACATTGTGACCTCATTGGGTGTCGGCCTCGTTGGGGGTATCGGCTTCGTAGCGGGTTTTACCGAGTACTTTAATTTTGATCATCATAGCCAGCTGTTGAAATGTAAGGGGCAGCTCGGCCAATCCATTGAATAGATAATAGCCTCTTATCTTCGGACAGAAAAATGAAATTGGCCTTTACAAAGTCAAAACCTCAATGGGAGCGTATAGCTCACTTTTCCTATCTAAAGATAAACTTTGGTACTGGTAATGCGATTGCATTGAGGAAGGAAAGGTGTGGAAAGGATCAGAAACAGTTGATCATGTAGCATGTAAGTATTGGTTTGCACTGCAAGGTTCTGGAGTCATCAAAATCATTATAAATTTGACCGAGTCTTGGTAAAGTAAAGTAACAAGCACTGTACACAGAAAGCTATATATGGGACAACATACATGGTGTCGGGGCTGGTACTACCTTAATTTCTTTGTCTTTCTATGCTCATTACTCAGCCAGTATACATTTTCTTCCAAAATTGTTTGGCACATGTCATTTATTTGTAATCTTGAACATTCAGAGTAAGTTTCGTTTGATTCTGTGAGAATTAATTTTTTTTTTTTTTTTTACCAGAACTCAGGTTTATCTTTAAGCTTCATTTATGACCTTAGTGACCTGACCGTATGTGTGTGTGTGTTGGTGTGTGTATATGTGTGTGCTTTAGAGAGAGGGGGAAAGGGGGAGGAGTATAGAAATGCACTAGTCTAGCAAATGTGCATGTAAATCGATATTAACGATTTTAACTGTTATACTGGCTAGTCGTATGGTGAATTCATGACATATTTTACTCCTTATGTTAGAATAACCTCAGGCAATTTCAGCATGAGACCAGCACTTCGTTTCAATGGTGATGAATCCATGTGAACATTCCAAGTGAGTGTTTACCCCGCAGGGCAAATTTCTGTTTTAATATTTCAAACAGTTGAGAGTTGAATTTATAGCATTGACTACAATTTTACAAGATGAAGGCTTCACCTAGGGAATTATACCGACAGAAAATATAAACCAGAATCGTCCTTTAGAACATTTGCCGTCTCAGGAGTGATTTTATTTGGACGGTGTGAGAATGCCATATATTTTTTTTGGATATGGGCACTGCATATTTGTGCATTAATGGAATATTTGATATATAATTGGGCAATCTTGTTTCAAAGAACTCCCCCATAAAGATACAACTGTATACAATCGTCGGGACGTAGCGACCTTGTACATGAAAAATGATTATGGACCAATTAACGAATTATCATCAAAACCATTGGTACAATTAGGAGATTATTTATTTATTTTACATTCAGAATAACACTTATTTATCATATGAAATGAATTTAAATTATGAATTTAAATTATGAATTTAAATTATAACGACTAATGAATTGGCTCCAATTGCTTCACTTACCAGCATTGCCACTTCTTTAAACTTCCTTATAATTTATTTTGCTTTTTCTCGTTCATATCACCCTGTCACTTTTGTGACCTGTCAATAATCTAGTATGTGTTCCCGCTGTGAAAGTGTAATTTCAAATACTTTTGACAAAAGTTTGGTTGTTACTACAATTTTTAAGAAAAAGTGGGACTAATTTCTATTCAAATCCATCAAATATGTCACCTATATTCGTAGCTTTTTATGAAATTGCTTGAGATGAAATTACTATTTTCAGAATAACAAACATTGTCTTTGAGTAGAAAAATTCGAAGACGGAAATTGGTCGGTACAAATATTCAGGTCAAACAGGTCATAAGGATTATCATAGAATGCTGACCGAAATGATATACATGTACTGAACCTACGAATCTAACAAATACCAAGCAAGAACCAGGTCTTATTAAAGTTTTCCCCATTGCAATCTCTCAACGGAAAGTACTTCATATGTATTCATGGTATTGCGACGACCTATAAAATCGACTAGCAAATATTGTGCTCTTTCGTTACACTGCCAACTTTGAGGCAACCCTGTCACCGAATCCTCTGGAAATCTGTCGGGAAATTAAAAGGAAATTCTATAAGGTGATGGAAATGATGTGGTTAGTTTTGGAAAAAAAAGTTACTTGGCAAGGGTTATATAGACCGAGTTACGATGGACAGTTTGACATGGGAGATTGTAATGCCCCCTATACACAAGGCGTTATATCACTGGCACATATAGGACTGCGTCAGTGAGATGGAGCAGTCTTCAAAGGGCCATGTAAAAGTTATATTGTACCAAAGGGGCAGGGTAAATGAAGAGTATACACATGTCATTGATTTACTGGCGCGTGCATAGCTTTCCCTTTAATGTGTATAGACTGTATCAGCATAGGACATAGACTGTATCAGCTTGGGACTGTATTAGCGCAACCAAAATAACGCATTGTGTGATTTGCGCTAACTGAACAAAAGGATCATCTGCTACGGAATATGAACCTAAATCCGTACATTTTGATTCTTTTAAACTATTAACAAATTTGTAATTATCTGAGGTACAAACGTCTTTCTTCCACACTCAGTAGAGTCAACCTTTAAAGCCCCATTGTACCACATGAGCTACTTGCTCCCTCTATATAAAAAAAATGTATAATCGGTGACTATGCAGTGGTCCCCATGATCCTCTTTTTATTATGTTAATTGAAAGCTGAGTTGGTGAGATAGCCGTCTGTCAGTGACCTCTCTGGGTGGTCTAATTCCTCCTTGCCAAATAAGTACAGACGGCCTTTAAAGGGAAATCTACACCAGTGTATTTTGCTGGAGTGAAAAGTATAAAAGGTGAGAAATTCATTTAGGGAAAGATTGAGGAATTCTTCTGAAGGATGGGAGACGGAGTCGTCATGTTTAAAGTCGTCACCAAAGTTACAAATTGCCAGCTCTTGCATTCACCTTGCGTGCTTTCTTCATTGTCTGAATATTAAATCATGCGTAGTCAGGTAGTAGCTATTTCTCCCCTCTCCAGCCCATAATACCTATGGTCATATTCCCGTATCGTATTTCGCTCATTATTTTTATCTTTTTAATACTTAACTCCACAATCCCAATTTATATCTTCTCAGCAAATTAACTTAAAACCCGTATGATCTGGTCTCATTCTCAACACTCTTCATTCCTCTGCCATCGTTAGTTCTACATTCTTATTTGTTTATGAAAATTGGCGTATACATGTAGTCTTTGATGGTTATACACACTCCATTTCATGTACAGGAAATTTAATTTGTTGTCACGACATTTGTATGTTGTGGCTTTAATACGTTCTCTCCTTGTTACAGTAAGTGAAAACCATACATGTTTAAGCTTCGAATAATGAAACAAAAATGCTTCCGCCCAGCTAGCTCATTAATTACCAAGGCTGGCCGAGCCGAGCTCAATTAATTTTAGCTAGGATAGCTAGTAGTAACATGATTATGATTGTCATGATTAATACTAACAAGCACCCTACCGCGGTAATGCAGTATCACTCTTTTGACCCTTTGGGAACATTATATGTAACGTTCATGCTGTAAGCGCTTTTCCCTGCCCCCAAATTTGATATTTGATGTACCTTCCTTGCAAGGTTACCATAACTAAATCGATTTATGCTTAGGCTAATGTTGAACACATGAGGTATCTTTGGGTTAGTAATTCAACACATGTTGACTGTAAGCGCAAACTTGGACCACTAATTTAATTACAGGGTTACTCTGCCTCATCGAAATCAAAGTGAATCAACCCCTACGATACTTCGAAATGAATAAACGTGCATCGCAAAGAAGGCATTCCAAATCGCGTTCGAGTTCCAATTGTTATACTGTTCTTATTGATTCAAAGAGGTAATTGTGTACCAGGATTTCAAACTTCACAATGCATGGACCTGCTTCGAATTCTCGGAACAGGGATAAGTTTTCCTTAGTCCAAAGATATTTTATAAAGATTACCTAGGCAGTATAACCCCTCCTAGAATTCACTTAAACGCTGATGTTTTTGTTGTTGTTATTCCCCTTAAATTGAATAGATTTGTCATTACATTAGAGAGTATTATATTTCCTTGGCTTTAGAGGTTTCATAAATCTAATTTGAATATAGTTTAGGTAATTTGGTTTGGCTTAGCCAAAGTTCTGTTATATCCTAAATTTAGCCAATAAGGGATCATTCCAATAAGGATCTGTATTGAAGCAGAAATATATTTGACCTAAACTTTTTAAATTTTGTATAGCCCTTTTTCTCTGAAAGATGTAAAAGATGCAAACAGATGCAAACAGATGCCAATACAAACATTACATTGCTAGTGTTGCGTTATCGGCTACTAGGGACTTTTAGATTCTGCAAGACGAGAACGCGGACTGCCCTTTTAAGGCAATGTGACGTCACTGCCAGTGCCTTAAAAGGGCGTCACATTGCCTTAAAAGGGCAGTCTACGTTTCGTCGTGCAGAATCTAAAAGTCCCTACTTATCTTCACCGGAACGATTGTCCCAGGTACATGGCTGACTTTGTCTTATGATGCTTATTGTATGGAAATACCGAGGAATGGTGTTTCACAATGACCACAACAACAAGTCTAATACACCCATAAAGAATAGTATGTCTGAAGTGATATTTGTGTGCAATACGCCTTAATATTCATAAACATGCTCAATTGCATTTATTGTTAAAACTTAGTGACAATGCCTAAATCATTATAATAATTACTTAGCCACATCTGTGATACATTTTCAATTATTATATAAAGTTGCTGTGTGATGTTACCATTGTTATTTTCCTTTATTACTTTTATATTTTTAAGTTTGTATTATGGTATAAATATCTGATTGCTCTGTAAAACAGACAATATCAGCCTTAAAGGCATCTTTTAACATTATTAAATCTGGGATGCATGGCCCCATGTGTTATCAGTGTCTGTGATATGGTGTAATATTGAAGCCTTAAACAAATCGCGTGTCAAAATGATCATGAAATGCTTTTTTAAAATGTGAAAATCTTTGAGTGACCGGATTTACCATACTCATTTTCCTAATAGACTGCAGTGTAATAAAAACCGTAAGGAAAACGGATCTTTTAATTTTGATTTCCATTCATAAATATCTTCATAATCAGAAAGGCGATCGGCTTGTAAAAGTCATGGAGTTCCTGACTTAATGATTATCATTGCAGCATGAGCTAAATCCAGGATTTTGTTTCAGAATCTGAAAAAGTTACCCAATCCTTTTAAGCTGCAAGCCATGTTTTTTATAATTTTGTAAAATAAACGAATTCAAATAACTGCAAAGTATCTTAGCTTCGCCGTTAGCTAAGCATTTCCTTCTAAATTCGTAAACAAATATCGAACCCTCTCTAAGCTTCTGTCGTTGACCTCCAAATGCAGTGGAAGCCTTCTCTTTATCTGTTTCCATGGTTTCTTACCAACCATGTCCATCTTGGATGACGAAAAGAAGTTCGGATTAAGAGTAAGAGGAATCGGATTATCACCAGAATAAATAAGGAGATAATGAGGAAAACCAAATCTGCTATTACGGTTTTTTTATTCTTCTTCTTCACTAAAATGAGAAATAGATATAACAACGGTAATACGTAGTGTATTACATTTGTCACACCGCAAAAACCAACTGTTTTGTACTCCAAACCAAACAATAATTGGCCAATGGAGGTAATACAATTTGGTCTGTAGTCATTCTAGAATTGGTCTCGTGGGTGTGACTAGGGTATTATGATGGTGATTTTTTCCTGACTGATAAGAAAGCATGTGTGCGATTGTAAGTGAGCAACTAGAGGACCGAAGTCTTCAAGTCCTCTCCGAGGGATTAGGTAATGAGTATAACTGTCTTACCGAAGGGAACAAGTGCATTAAGTTGGATTCGACCCTGCGACATCCCGGTTATGAGACCACTTCTTTACCACTGAGTCGAGTAACACGTCCCACGAGGCTTTCCATATATTATTTGTGGATACACCATGGTGGTAGAGCAATGTCCTATTAAAGAAGATTCGCGCTGGAACGATAGATACCACATTTCGACCATCGGCAAGGTTGGTGTTAATTCTTTTTAGATCAGTTTGTCATATATTACCCGAAAAAGTTAGAAGCTACAGCCCACGAAACGGATACCTTCCTAGACCAACGTCCAATTAGACCAACACTGTCGGTTCAGCGAAATTTCTGAAGAGTTCTTAAAAGGTCTGCGAGACCGACAATCCACAAGACCACAAGCAAATGAGATCGACAGGCCAC
The DNA here is from genome assembly GCA_003118195.1 of Hemicentrotus pulcherrimus. NCBI lineage: Eukaryota > Metazoa > Echinodermata > Echinoidea > Camarodonta > Strongylocentrotidae > Hemicentrotus > Hemicentrotus pulcherrimus. The sequence continues at coordinate 101,354 of BEXV01000661.1, forward strand.
GAGACCATCAAATCGGCCTAATGGGCCTTCTTACAATTGCTTATGTTAACATGGACTGTCGGCTTAGAAGGTGGCCCAGAAAATTGGAAACGTTGATGAAGATGTCTCCAAGTGTTGAAAAAACGCTTTGTCTTTCAACTGAACCCAACTGAACCCATCAGGACAAAAAACGTAGTGTACGGACAAAGTATAGACTAACTTGTTGATGAAAAACTCATGACTAGTTTTCCAGATTTGAATAGGAATGGGCATTTTATATTTAATTTTCCTTTATCTTGGGAGACTCGGTAGATGCTACCGAAGTTTTCACTTTCTTATAGCGCACTGCTTTACCCCTGCACTTTCATTTAAGTGAGATATCTTTGCGATATCACCTTGTGGCCATATCATGAATATTAAAAGCAGCGAGGAATCATTCACTTTCCGATGCCATCTTCCGCATGTCTTGAATAATTCAGAACACGTCTCGGTGAGAAGCAGTTGACACTTATCCTTGAAGAGGGAGGGTGATCCGGTGTCAAGAGAGCCATGACTCTCCAACTAGTCCCGTTCACCTTTTAACACTTAAAGAAACTGCAGCGACCGCAAACACCGAAGTGCTCACTTAAAGACCCACTATACTACTTATAGCTACTTGCTCCCTCTGTATAACAAACAATGCCTTATTGGTGCCTGTTGGTTCCCCATGATCCCCCTTTTATTATGTTAATTGAGAGCTGATTTAATGAAATAACCAACTGTCAATGAACAAACTGGGAGGTCTAATCAATCTTGGCCAAACTAGTACAAACGGACTTTAAAGCAGTTTCCATTTGTCTTTGCACTAAACCGCATATCATGTATATTAATCTCGTCGACTATAGCCGAATGTATGGTCAAGTATATCAACACTCGTCATGTATTAACCAACCCATGAACGTGCAACATACCCAGGATGCAGAATTTCTTATGAAGCTCTTGTAAAATGGTAACTGAATTCCCAAATATCTGTTAAATATGTTTATATTAACACTCTCTATTAGTTGATGCGTTGTCATCGGTAGAACAAAAAGATACAAACAAATACGAAAAATAGATATGAATGTTGTGATAGCTGTAAAAGTGACCACCTTTGAACTGTGTACTTGTTAAGGTGTGGTCACGTGTATAATTTTCTGCAATAACTGTATCAAAGACGGCACGTGTTTCATCTGAGTATCCACTTGGTTATTGTTGAGTTAAATTGAATAACAGCGTGGTAATTGCAACATAATTAAACGTCCACTTATCCCTATGTCTGCTTTTAATTGATTTTTAACGAGCCATCCCGATATTTCATTATACTTCAGCAAATGCAAAGAAGTAGATGTATTGTAACCACGCTACCATAAGCTTCATATTATATCTTCAGACCAGCGTACAGGCTATAGAGGATGTTTACGAAGTGTATTCTCTATGACGACGGTGACTTAAACGCAAGTGACCTATAATTGCGTACTCACCTTCTACGTTTACTCCAAGACCGACACCAGAAAGGATGCCTCGCATTTTCATTGTGAAGAATATCAATTTGCGCTCCATATTCAGGGTGGACAAATAAAGATAAAACAGATTAGCTTACTTCAATTCAAATAAAGTTCGGCAAGTGTTTCAGGTACAAGTTGCTGATGAATCTTTTCTCGTGGAAAATTATACCTAATATGCCAACATTTGGTAGAGGGACTTTTGTTTTAAGGGAGCTTGGTATGGACGACGCATGGTAGAAGTTCGAATTTGTCAGGTATCAGTGAAAATGCGTGATGAACAATTCCGTAATTCATATATACATAAAATGCCTGAAGAATAAAAGTAAAAAAATTGTGTAAAATATTGTGTGAGTGTTAAATGCAATGTGTTACGTAGAGCTTTCCATTTGCTTAGGCATAACACCACTCACAAAATATCTCAATGATACGCTTTATTCTGGAAGAGGCACTGCCTTTGGATGTCTCCAAAAAGTATTTTACAAAATTGAGTCTAGAAAGTAAAAACACTAAACCAATTTTGCCGAATTTTGTATCATTTTCCTCTAAGTTGACCCCTGAAGTTGACCCACTGTCGTTCTCGTTGATGNCTTGATGCTAGATGATCAACCTTTTCTGATTGATTCCACAATGTTTCTTTCACAATGCAATCGCATGACCATTACTGGTCTTTACCTTTAAGGTAAAAGTTGCTGATGAATCTTTTCTCGTGGAAAATTATCCCTAATATGCCAACATTTGGTAGAGGGACTTTTGTTTTAAGGGAGCTTGGTATGGAAGACGCATGGTAGAAGTTCAAATTTGCCAGGTATCAATGATGCGTGATGAACGATTCGCGTAATTATACATAAAGTGCCTGAAGAATAAAAGTAAAAAATTGTGTAAAATATTGTGTTAGTGGTCAATGCAATGTTTAGTACAGCTTTCCATTTGTTTAGGCATAACACCACTCACAAACTGTCTTAATTATACGCTTTATTCTGAAAGGAGCACTGCCTATGGATGTCTCCGAACATATTTTACAAAATTGCGACTAGAAAGTAAAAACACTAAACCAATTTTGCCGAATTTTGTATCATTTTCCTCTAAGTTGACCCCTGAAGTTGACCCACTGTCGTTCTCGTTGATGTAATTCAGCGTGAAACCTTACATGCATCGCGTGAAGTGTGCTTAACCTGTTCTTATTTTGTTTTGGGCCACCCTGTATATCGATCGGCCATCTATCTTTGAGATGCCGTTAATCGTTTCATATTAAGGATGCCTGACCTGTGTTTTAGTCTGGTACATTGAGGACAATAGCATGGCTTTCAATTAGTGTACCTCATTAATCATCTGGTCGCATCGCCTTCGGAGCACGTAAGGTTTCTCATTTAGCTCCAGTGCAAACATCATGATGTAAACCGGGCACACCAACGTGTCCGACACGAGACCGACAAAAGACCAGATTGAAGAGGAACAGTTAGTTTAGGATCGATGCGGAGTAGATTTGGCAATGTGACTGGGCGTAATATAGTCTCGCTTTAAAGCGAAGCTTAAGCTTTCGAATTGGAATCGCCATTGCGGTGAATTAGCTTATATTGATTCTGGCATTTCGAATATTAGAGGGAAATTGCTATTTTCACTGCCATAGTTATCGTCTTTCTTTTTATAACGTCAAAATCTTTTTATTCAGGTGTGCAATAAAAACATTGCCCTTCTATGAAAAATGTCAGAGAATGAAGAACAATTATAACTTTATATCTTCTTTAGATAATTTAACTACAAGAAACGGATATTGCAAGGCGTGATGACTTTGGCATTACTGGGAGAGAATACAATCTCTACTATCTCCGATAAACATTACGTGAGTTCTAACACACGAACCAACCCTCACCCACACCCTCAGTACGAACCCAAAGCCCGAGATTCCTTATCTTAACAAATACCAATAACAGACATGAAGTGTCGTACCTCTCTACCCCCTCCCCCTCTCTCTCTATCTCTCTTCCTTCCACCTTAAATTCCGCGAGCTCGTTTGTTTCTTGTGTTTCCCATGTAGAAAACAATAATAACGTTCTAAATATTCAGATGACAATTATGACGGTTGTCCATTTCAGGTACCTTCCTTCATAAAATATTGTTTTTCTGAAGATTCTTTCCCAGCGGCAATTCGTAAAGATGTTTTTGTTAAAGTGTCTTAAATTGTCTAGCTTCTGTGTTAACCAAAATAGTTGACATTTACTTTTGATCAGTTTTTTTTTCGCAAAATACTCTAAATAATGCGAGGTGATAACCCTGGATCTTCCACTGTTAGAGATTGGAGAGAATAAGGAATAGATCTTCTTACCCTTTCCCCCCTTCCCCAAGCACAGACACATCGGCTAGGTAGTATATTAACAATACTGCTATGTAATAGTTCATCATAACACCTTTCCATACACTGTGAAAAGGTTGGGCAATATTTTCCAACACTTTGCCAATAGTCAACCCAACCATCTATTGGGCAATATTTTCGTATTTTGCCCAACAGTTGGTAAAGATTTTCCCAACAAGTGGGTTAGCGTAGTCGGGCAGTTGAAGGGTCAAATCTTTGCCCAAATTTTGGTCAAAATACGAAACAATATTATGCACGTGTAAAGTAGGATACTTACGTTTACCAATACCACTGGGCAAAATATTGCCCAATAGATGGTTAAGTTGAATATTGGCACAACGTTGGTCAAAGTGTAGCAAAAATATTGCCCAACCTTTTCACAGTGTAGAGGCGGCGGTAAGCGAGGTTACGAATATGGACAAAGGCGACTTTTAGAAGTCCTTCACATTTATTCCGAAGTCCATTTAGGGATAAATCTAAATGTGAACGCTAACTGACACATCGTGCTCTATACGAAACGCATTTATTCACGCTGTTTGACATTGCGAAAATTGGTGGACTCAAGACATTGTATTTTGATTTATGTTTAAGAAATCGATTGAGGTATTGTTGCCCAATGCAAATTCGTTTAAGGGAGTTTTTTAACGTTCAAATACAAAGAGTGTTGTTTCTGATTCGAATTGTTAGGAACAATACCTGAAGGGATTTAGTTTTCTTCTTTTACGTCTTTTTCAGAATCATGAACTTTCTGCAGTTTTGCGAGCTTGATTTACGTTTATCATACTACGGCCTTTTGGGATGTTATAACACGCCTCATCGCCTCTTTTCTTACCACATTTTAAAATCTCAATTTCATTCCAAATCTGATTATTTATCATCGATCGTTGTTGCTTCGATTAATGGCAAAAACGCCGCTGGAATAAAGGAAGTATAAATATGTACCCTAGGGAATTGTTTGCAGTTGCCAATGCGACCAAAGAAACATATTAGAATTGATATAACAGGTTTTTGTTTACAATATCAAGATTTCGGCACTGCTTTTTCAAATATTTAAAAGATGTAGCCCCAACTGAAAACAATAATGCTTCATAAAATTGTTTGGACACAAAAGGAAAATCAATAATTTCAGAACAGGAAACTGTATTTTGTCCCAAATATGTTTCACAAGTTATTCCCTGATTACAAATCGATGCATTTCTTACTCCTTGCTTTCATCCTTCCTTCCGATCAAGTACTCCCTCACTCTGTATCTTCTCTCTCCCTCTCTCTCTCTCTCTCTTTCTTTTTCACTCTTTCATTCTCTCCCTTCTCACACACTCTCTCTCTCTCATTCTCTCCCTTCTCACTCTCTCTATCTCTCTCTCTCTCTCTCTCTCTCTCTCTCTCTCTCTATATATATATATACGTGGACTATCCACTTTTTCTACCCCTCTCTATTTTGTGTCTGTTCCCAAATGGTCCCTTTTTTGAAAAGCCAAATTACTGACCAATTGCATCAGTATTTTGCTACAAAAATTGTTTCACGGCGTTCCACAAGTGCAAGGTAACTCAATTTAGTTGATTACCTGCCTATGATTAATGCTCTTGCCTATATACCGTCCGCACACTCCACTGCTTTCACAATGACAAAATTATGGTCATCCCTTTGATGGTAGGAATAAAAACAGTACCCGATCAAAATGATTAATATAATCCTCCCAATTAATTAATCGAACGTATTAAGTATAAGTTTGATATAAAGCAAGATAACCTCATAAAAGGTGTCACTTTTGGTATTGATGTAGAGACAGGAGTGAGATAACATCTTAAACACTTGGCCTCGAATTCGTTCCCCCATCTCTTCCATAGCTGTCCATTATAGTCAGAGTAGATTTCATGTAATTAGCTTAATAACAGTGATGACAATTGTAATAATATGGCCATATTAGCCCAGGGTAAAGCCTCATCGGTATTGATATCTTTCTGTTCTCCCTGAGGGCTCTCTATTGTATTATTATCCTGACTTTTGGCTAAAACAATCACGCCCACGAGTAGTCAATGATCTTTTTACCGGCTACACATTTACTTCATCTGGGTCGAGAGTGGCAAATAAAGATTCATGTCCATGTTCAATCCACTAATAATTACCACATAAATTATCTCAGAATTTTTAAGCACACAGATATGTAACTCACCGACCCGGATTCATGTCACTCATGATGAGATGCAGTCAAATGACACAATGGGGACTTTTATATTTGCACCACGACACTGCTGCGTTTGACGTCCTTATAAGGCACCTTATAAGGATATCACATAATCTTATAAGGACGTCACACGTAGCAGTCTACTATGTCGTCATGCAAATCTAAAAGTCCCTTACAATAAGTTGTGCAAGTGCCAAGAATACCCGTTTCAGGTATTAACAGATAATTGTTGAAAGCTTGCCATGCCATGAAGCCCCTGTAAGGAGAGTCCCAAAATAGGCTAATCAGATTGGTTCGTAGCAGCTCAGATGATGTTATATTACACTAATCTATTCAAACACTAGCGTATCAAATTATTTCTTACACATATTTAACATTTGTGGAGATAAGTATGTGGAGCACACAATATAAGGTTAAGGACTCTTTTACACTTAAATCTGAGAGGGTGATATTGCATGAGAAAAACGCAAGTAGATCTAAACATGTTAAAGCAAACATGATCTTATCAGAAGAAAACTGAAAAAAAATGAAGAGGAAACAGCACATGGTGTTACTGCACTGCTCTCGGTATAGCTTAAAGCCTGTCTGCACTAATTAGGCCAGGAGGGATTAGACGTTCCTGCGTGGTCACTGACAGGTGGTTATCTCATCAAATCAGCTCTCAATTAACATAAGAAAAATGGAATCATAGGGGACCAACGGGTACCGCTAAGGCATTGTTTGCTATACTGAGTGCGCAGGTAGCTAGAAGTAGTGCGGTCCCGCTTTAAAGATCATCCCCGGCGAGCACCTAAATCGCAAGTGCTCTGGTAAACGAGATGTAAGTATTTTACTTTGGCGATGTTTTGTTTATCATCATGATGATGTAATAAATAGTTTGTAATTTTAGAAAAAAGACCATGAAGAGAGAAAAGAATCAAAAGATTACATTGTATTTATCCACCATTATCACGAGACGTTCCTTTAACCATGATCAGCAATCAGACGTGGACAGTTCTCTGTCTTACGAAGGCCAACATAGTCGTATAAATGGCAGGAATGTAATTAAGCTAATAAACCACTGGAGCTCAAAGGGAGACCGATTGCTCTCATTTCTATTACTAAAGGCTCGTTCAGCTACAATTATGAGGCGGCCAAAACAGCAGCGTTTCTTTTGAATAAAATGATTATTTTAAGTGTAATACAATTCACATTTCCAAATCTTATAACACGTTGTTGCACGCAATTACCATTCATTGTACAAAAACGCGGCGGTTTCCAGTGCCATATTTGAAGAAGCCTTTAAGGAAAATTAACCTATCGAATATGAAGCATCACTATGACATAGAGAGTGAAACAACGTTTCACTTCTTATAAAAAGCATTGCTGTAGGCCAAATGATAGCGTCTTGCAAGTAGAGTAAAGAGACTCTACTTCGCCATATTTAGGAGGTTGTCTGCTTCCAAAGGAAGCTACCATTTTGTCGAAATTTCCCTTAAAAACTCAGTTCCAGGTTGTGACGTATCGCAAGGTGAACTGATGTAACGCGCGGCGTGCCCGTTACATACAATACACGTCAAATATGTTGTATTGCCAAGAGTTTGGTTGTAATTATTGTTCCTCGAAAACCAAGGGAAAACCGTCTCATCGGTTTCCAGACCAACACCATCACGAAAAAATAAGTTCTGATTTCAGAATGTCGGAACGTTATAGTGTTAGAGTCATTGATATAATTCGATTGATGTTTTTCTTTTCTTTTCTTTTTTTTTTGT
>BEXV01000661.1:124327-145328 GCA_003118195.1 Hemicentrotus pulcherrimus
CCCCCCCCCCCCATAGCCCTCCCCTACCCCCTCTATTTTCATTTTTGCTCTATCGCTCTCTTCTTTTCGCTTTTCTTTTATCTTGGCCCGTGTTTAACTTTGTTTAAGTTGTTTATGGGCAATACCACACCACAAGGCCTGAATGAGCACAAACGAGAGTCATATGATTGATTTGTTATTTGTATTTCAATATAATATAGTGTTCATGGTGAGAAGGTTGTTATGTTCTATTTCTTACAAAGCAGCGGTTCTTTTATATACATGTATTTGGTATAAACTTACGCTTATAACTCTTTCCTCTCACTCCCTCTACCTGCCATTTCTCTCCTTTCCATCTATGTTTTTTTTCTTTCGCAAGTCTCCCTCTTCATTTTGTCACCGTTTTCTGCAATACCACGGTGCGTGTTGGCTTTTGAAAATATCGATGGACTTAAAGTGACATTGTCTAAATACTAAATTCATTCGGTATTCAAAGATGAACAGTTTTTGTCCTTTGAATCTGTTTTAACTCCTGATAATGGAGTGAAAACAAATATAAAATGATGCAACGTCATGTTCATCTTCTGCAAAGAATTGGTTTGCCTTCAATGTAGTTTTATTCAACTCTCATTCCCATATTTAATTACTACTATCACGTTATCAAAATACTGATTTTGAAGCTACAATGATGAATTATCGTGTTTGGATAACGTTCCAATTTGGCACATTTCGTTTGATAACCATTCGGTAAGCGATACGCTATATCTACGGCGGATCACCACTCAACTGCCGTTACAAAAAAACTGGGAAAAACCGTCACAATTTGTTTGCAGACAAGCCAATCATAAAACGCTGCATTGCACCAAAAACAAGAAATGATGGAAAGTAAGCATACAATCTAGACCAAAGATCGACATGGTCAACAAAGTCCTTTTTAGTTTTGCCACAATATTTCAAACTCAAACATGCTTCTTGATCTGCAAACACGAAAAGACGAAAGCAAACGTCGAGGGTTCAATGCAATCGTTGTAAACGCCCTTGAGGGGGGTAAGACCCAGTTGTATGAGAAAATTCCCCCCTGGGAAAACTCTTGAGTCGTCAAGGCGATGATGGAGATATTCATCCCTCTTGATCGGATTGTCTATTCTGAATAAGCCTGTTTTCATCAGCTTGAGATTGCCAAATAGCCCGCTATTTCCAATTTGGGAAATAATCTCGAAGTTACAAATTGCGTCCTCCTCAGCTCGAGACTCGAGCTCGAGAATTAGCTCGAGATATTTCGCTCAGCGATCGAGCATAGTGCGAGTCTTCGGGCTGATGAGGACGCACCGGACAAATAGCGGGATATTTTGCAAACTAGCCCAAGATATATTGGGATGATTACCTCGATAATTGCAACTTCGGGTCAATGAAGACGCAAACTAATTGGATATTTTGCGATAGGGATAGTTCAAATGACGGGATATTTGGCAATCTCAAGCTGATAAAAACGCGCCTATTATTGTCTTTTCGTTCTGACGCCTGCATTATGATGTCTACAAGGTTTTTAATTTGGAGAGATTGGCCTCCAAAATCTCTCACTCCCCCATTCTGCATATATATCATGACAGTTAACAACTCAATTATTCATACCTTTACCAAGTTATTTATTAGATGTGTGAGTATAGGTGAAAAGGGGGCTATTACTCCCGCTTGATGTTTCTTGAAAATATGACATATTAAAGCTTATGTCTGAAAGTATTCAGCAAAATCCCAAAATCTACCAGTCCACCTCTCATTCCCTATGAAAGTTAGGAAAGTACAATTCATTAGGGGAATGAATAATTTAGTTGTTAAGTCTTTATGCTTTCTCACCGCAGAGAAGAGCTTCATACATTCGCTATATTTCATGAACCCATCTTTCCTTTAGGTATGCTATATGCTATGTAGCCCTATACTAAACCCTTGAAATCGATTCTTAATTCCAGAATTCAATTGGCTTCACAAGAATGGAAAGTTACTTGCTAATAGACTATATTTTGTATGGGAGACAAAAAGCCAAAAGGCTTAAAGGTAAAGACCAGTATTGGAAACGCCCCAATTTCAAAAAATGAAATGGAAGCTCTCATCACCAATCATGTGAAAGAATATGTTTTGATTAATACATGATGATAAAAGATTTACGGGGAAACCGCCTACTAATTCATATATTTGGTAAATTTGTTTCTCTCATGGTCTGTGAGAGATATAGGGTAGTCCCATATAAATCTTTCTGTGTATACTGCTTGTAACTTTACGAAAAATGGGCCAAATTTCTTATCATTTTGATGATTCCAGAACCTTGCAGATGCTAGATGCTAGATGATCAACCTTTTCTGATCGATTCCACAACGTTTCTTTCACAATGCAATCGCATGACCATAACTGGTCTTTACCTTTAATGCTGCTGAATGTGATAACTGAAGAAAAAAATATGCTACTACTTTCCAGTACTAATTGTAGTTGTAACGAAATTCTCAGAGTTTACGGAATTGCAATGGCGTGTTTCTTCCTCCGTCTCTCTCTACGTCTATCTCCCTCTCTCTCTCTCTTTATCTGTCTGTCTACCTCTTTTTGTCTCTCTCTCTCTCTCTTCTCTTTAAATATGTATCCATATATCTCTATCTCTCTCGCTCTCTCTTTTAAGGAGTCAAGTACCTGGGTTGGACGATGGCAAACCAGTGTCCGCGTTTCTTTATTCTGTTTTTCATGATGTCCCTGCAAAAATAGAAATTCCGAGGTCAGTAGCCGTACGGTCACGAGCCAGTTGTTCTATTCCTGTTCCAAGCTAATCCTTTGACATACTGATACTTGATATATACTTTCATTCTACTCATTGAAAGGTATTTTTTAATAAAAAGACGGAACGAGCAAAGTAGGTCAGACGTATGGGCGGGATAGATCTATAATTTTTCGCCAGGCAATTACCGAACAGTTTCCCTCCGCTTTTTGATTGACGTGGGGGTATTACTTGCCCGCCTTTTTCTTTTCCGTTTTTCTTTTTCTTTAATTCGGAGAGATTGTACATGTACGTGGGTTGCCTTTTTTAATTGAAATGATGATGAAATAGCTAATTGACCTTTGTTGAAACTAATGACAAGCGGGGATTTTAGTTTGCTTCCCATCAATCGTTTAAGGTTTCTGTGTTTGGTAGACATGGGGATTCGATTTAATGTTTCCTCTCGCTGTCGTCAACTTAAGGGGTTCGACATCGGAATCTGGAGTTTCCAAAGGCAAACAATTCCTTTTAAGAATACATTGGATTGCGTTTACATTCTTGCAGTTTATTATGTAGACCTTTAGAGCAAAATATTCAGGCAAAATGTGGCAAGTCACAATTCATCAAAAGTTAATAAAGAGGAGTATATATCTGTTACATCAATGGTTCATCAGGCATTTTATCTGTAAACGAAAACAGAAAGGAAGATTTTATAAATGTAATGCTTCCTTGGAGAAATTTCAATTATTTAAACATATTTGTGGCTTACACCCAGTAAATAAGATCGATTGATCGATCTGTATTGGAAAACAAGTCAGAAAAAATCTCGGAACCAGCGGGACTTGAACCTGATCTAACTTACTGGGTGTAAGCCACAAATATGTTTAAATAATTGAAATTTCTCCCAGGAAGCATTACATTTATACAGTTATTGTCCTATGGCGGACTAATTAATATTAATAAGTCAGAATAAATCAGGAGAACTTGGGTATTTGTTTCTAGTTCATCGTGACTGTGCCATGGACCAGTGATGGCCTGATGGTAGAGTCGCTGCCCGGCAAGCAATAGATGTGCAGGTTCAAGTCCCGCTGGTTCCGAGATTTGTTCTGACTTGTTTTTCAATACAGATCGATCAATCGATCATATTTACTGCGTGTAAGCCACAAATATGTTTAAATAATAGAAAGGAAGATATTCAGCGACGAAGAGGAAGATGATGAAGAACGAGAAGAAGACCGGGAAGAAAGAAAAAAAAAGAAAAACAAAGAAAAAAAAAAAGAAGAACAAGAACGGAAGTAGAAGAACAACAACATCACGAAGAATAGGTAGAAAAAAAAACAACCAGAAGAAGAAGAATAAGCAAAAGAAGGAGAATAAGCAGAGGAAGAATGGAGTAGTAGAAGTAGAAGAAGAAGAAGTAGTAGAAGAAGAAGGAAAAGTAGAAGAAGAAGAAGAAGAAGAAGAAGAAGAAGAAGAAGACTTTTAAACAGTTTATTTCTCGAATTAAGAAGGCATGTTCATTTCGCAACATCAAGACCTTTCGTTATAAGATAAGTCTTTCTAGATGGTGTCATACAGAGGCCAGGAATTCGGATTTTGGTTATCCGAATTTAGTTATCCTCTTAATTGCTGTCTGTCATCAACTATCCCATTAAAAATCCTCTTACGAAGCAAACAAATTCTCCCTTGAAAGAATTTTTCAAGGGATTCTTTAAAGGATTTTTCTGTGTGACACCGCCTTCTTTCTTTCTATCATGTTCATTTATAAATTGAGTTTGGGGAATTAACATTTTGATAGTGATTTTAACGAAGTGCATAAATCCCAATTGTAAATTTCAATCGCAAAATGGAAACATACTACTTATGTGAAAGCAAGTGTAATACACAATAAACAATTCACACTGCCAACATGCTTTGTCGACTTGTGGTTCTACCCATGCATGCAGTAATAACAATACTAATGACCTAGTTTCACGGCAAATGATATGTTGGAATTCCAATAATGCAGACATTTATTGTTTTCCCAGGTGTGAACCGGTGGTAAATTAAATTACGTTTTCGCCGTTCTTCATAGCAGCTGTAATTAGCCCCTGATTGACCATCAAAGAGCTAATTTAGCAGTACTGTAGGCTAGTTTCAAGTCTAGAGATTTTCCATAAGAGTGCAATGTGTAAACAGTGTTATTTATTTCTTTATTCATTTAGTTACTTATTCATTTACTTTATATTAATAAATTTGTCTTTTATTGTATGGATGGTGTCAATGCATGAAATGAATAGAGCTAATTTAGAAGTACTGTAGTCTTTTTTAAATTCTAGTTTATGCATGAGGGTGCGATGTTCGGTACGTGCAACCATTCTTTGACATTATTTAGCTACATATTTATTTTTTATGAAGGGGCTGCTTTAACAGCTCCTACTACATAGAAAAAGCTGAAGCTAATCGTGTAGGAGCGTAGTTTAGTTTAAACTCTAGTTGTTTTTTTTTTTTTTTGGTTTGTATTAGGAGTACAATATATAATCGGTCATTAAACATTAAATAGGACGGTCTCTTTTCTACACACAGAGAGAGAGAGAGAGAGAGAGGTAGAAGTTAGATATTCATTAAATAAATTCAGAGAATTTTCAAAAAGCATATCATTTTTAGTTTCAATAATTGAAAGCGGCGCATTGCCCAAAATTACGGTCTTTTTCGACCGTTGAATTTGTCATTGTTCCAGCAACCGGGGAAGGACAAATATTATTTTGAATACATTCAGACTTGTTATTTTTGTATATACGTACAAAAAAATTCTTTAGATGAACCCTAAATTAAAATACCCAAAACTAAACTGCGACAAGTAGCTTTCTGTTTTATTTTGCATTTATCTTTGAAATTAAAAATATAAATATACCTGTATGTTATAGATAAAGGCATGCATCATATACAAAAAAAAAGCATTGAACATGTTTTGTGTATTTGTTCATCTTACTGCCAATTAAACACAGTCCTGTTTTTGTGGAAACATTTTTTAGTGCTAACATTATCATCACCTATTCTTTGGTCGTTTTTTGTTTCCTTCGTGGGACGGAGCATTTTTAGAAATTAATTCATATGGCGCCAAAGTGTTTTTCTTCTGATATGGCTTATAAGGGCATGTCTTATAGTAATTGAAAATTACTTTCTGGCAAAACTCTATAAAAGGATTTGCTATGTGGCATTCGTATGCTTTAGATAATCCAATTGTCGCACATCTTATTTAGCATTTTTTAAAGGTGATACATGGAATTGAATTAGCAGAAGCGCCAAATGGTTGCTAGAAAGATCTCGCTAGACTGATATCATTTTAGTCAAAGGTAATAGAGCATCTTTACAATATGTCTTCTAATTCGACCCGTAGGCCTTCGAAATTTGTCTGAGAATTCTTAACTCCATTAATTTTCCTATCAATATTTGTCTTCTACTCGTAGCGCGAAAATCCGGGTACAACTTCATTTATTAAAACCTGCTTGAGGAAGAGACATTGTGACGACATAATACTTTTCCCCTTTCCAGGCAATGATTGAAAATTCATGTACCAAATTCAAGTGCAAAGTATACAAGACGCCAGATAGTTCTTAATTGAAGCCTCACAATTGTCTCAACGCCAACTCATTGATTAGAAGGGGGAATATCTCTGTTAGGCCGTTACAAGGCTTTTCTCTTTCTATTTCTGTGCTTGAGTTCATCTTTCTTCCCTTAAGAACATGATCACTTGCTAATTAATCATGTTCTCTTTCCCCTAGCGGTGACTTTAAACAAATATTTTATAAAGAAGTACGTTTAAGTATTGATTGTAAAATGACCTTTAATTTAATAGATGGCTATGGTAATAATGGTATCATGCAATTCGCTGTTTTGTCTTCCTTAATTACCTGTCTGAGGCTTGGCAAATATTATGATACCTTTTCTTTCTGGTGTTATTAGGGACACTGGAGGGCGTACTTGCAATTATATGTGCACCAATATTTTACATCGCTCTTGAAGATGAATGGATATAAGTGTTAAAAAAAGGGAACTATACTTAAAATTTTATATATGGTTTGGCGGATTATCCCAAATACTAAATATTGATTTAATCTAACTTTTCAGAAGGGAGGTAATATTAGTTTGTGTTTAATGCTGAACGTTAATTCTTTAGACGTGGAAATTAACCGAAGTTTGAGGAAAAAGTTTGGTAAACGTATAAATCATGTTATATTAAAGTATGCTGTATAGTATTGGAAAGGTAGTGGTATTATGTGAGGTCAATGATGGTGATGTAATTATGACGTCATTGAAAAATGATTTGTACTTTGCGTTGCGTTTTCGACAGACAATTTACCTTGTAGAGACTGATCACGAGGAAAAAATATCTCTATTTGCTGCCAATGATTAAATGTCTGTCGTGTACTTAAAATTCGTTTTACGATATTTTGTCTCCCTTTTGACAGTGTTTGTCCTTCCCTTCCTCCTTGGCAGCTGAGAGCTTAATTCTTAGATTGGATTTAAAAGTAGAATTTGTTTTATGTTAAATGTTAATGTTTACCCCTATTGTTACGATTTATTTGCATCGATCAATTTTTTTGGTTTTCCAGACGGTAAAAATATTTGAGGAAGCTGACAAATTATGTGCAAAATCAACCGGTTTTTTTTCCTTAAGAGAATAAAAAGAAACCAGCATAATATCACATACAATTTAAAAAAATATGCGAAAGAAAAATATATTTTTAGTTGTATAAATAAATTATGTTGTGGTTACCGTACTGCAAGAAGCAAATGAGATAAGAAAATCATCAGCATGGCACTGGAATTTGAGCTTCAGGTTACCGGGATATTGAATTCGTAGCCCGCTAGAAAGAACGACAGCGGGAGAGAGATTTAGAGAGAGAGAGGGGGGGGGGGGGGGTGATGGAGGACACGAACAAGATAATGAGAGATTAAGGGAGAGAGCAGGAAAAACGTGGGTACAAAGATAGGGAGGTAGAGAGAGAGAGATAGAGAGATAGATATATATATATATATATATATATATATACAAGAGAAATAAAGAAATTGTAAGAGGGGGAGCGAGAAAGGATGGGAGAGAGAGAGAGAGAGAGAGAGAGAGAAGGAGGATACACTTCGCCATTTATCTTTATCACTTACACCTTAATTCAATCAATAACGCCAATTAATCCATTTAAATAGGATAGCGGCTAGCCACTTAGGTAGTCACATTAAAGCTACTATTACGTATACAGCCCTTCTCCTGCGGTTGCAGTTCCCACCTAATTTATCAACGTTTCCGTGACAAAACGTGAAGGAAATCTGTAACCAAAATTGTTTTCTTTTATTAGGATAAAACGAAAAAAAAAAAAGTATAATACCGTAAACCTAATATTTTTTTACGTTTGTCAGTTTAGATTTTGCCTCAAAGGGTATACAATATAAACATGCCAGGGTTTGTACCTGTTGCAATTTCTTAGATAAATATTTATCGCTGTGTTTCTCTTATGTCTCCTGTCTTGCCGGTCGAAACTGTTTTACTAATTTGCGTCACTTTGTTTTGACTATGTGAGATAGTGCCTTTAATGCTCGAGATGAGACAAAGGCATATTTAGGCTAATTTTGACATGCTCGTTGAAATTACAATTAGAATTGATACCAGGCTAAATGAGAATGGATTCGTTCTGTTCACATGGTACAACCTTAAAAGGATGGTTGAATTTTGCTGGTAAAACTAAACTAAGACTTAGATTTATATCAACAACACGAGTTTGACAAAAGTTAGAATTAGCGCCTCTATTAGCGGTTGTACATGATGCGTTGATTTATTGCTCCAATCGAAGACATTAAGGCATATATCATGTATAAGGAGGTTCACATGAGAAGCCCAGACGCAGAATTTAACCATAGACGCAACTTCATGACGCAGGGGGCCCTTGCCTAGCTCCATATCTTGTGAATAACAAAAAAAAAAACGTTGACAGAACACTGCATGGCTTTAATGCCCGATGCACACAAAAGCTTCGTTTGTTTACGCAGAGCTCTCTTTTATATTTCTTCTTTATTACAAAGTGTCTAAATCTCTTCACAACTCTCTCTCTCACTATATTGGCAATGTTGTCTTTGATACATCGTTTATTTTGTCTTCCACAAAATTTATATAACCTCGGGTTACAAAAACATAACATTCAACAATTGAACATCACTATTTTCGCAGAAACAGAAAATTGAGGAATCGATGTGAGAAAACATTAACTAAACTAGAAATAATAGAATGTGTTCATGAATTTAAATAATACTTTTGTTAGTAATGATAATAATAATAACAATGATTATGTACTTATATGGTGCAGAAATCCGCCTCAGAGAGGCACCATAGGCGCATAACTAATGACATTGGAGACGAGTTTTGAATATGCCGATATTTTTCTGCTCATCGAGCACCGTCTTCCTCTTTCTTTTGAGTTTGAGATTTGTAACCATCCAATTAAGCAAATTCTTCTTGATCACTAGCAGATTGTAAATTGTAATAGTAAAAATAATATTCAGCTTTTGTACCAAGAGTAAGCATACGAGTTATCAGAAATCGTTGTAATCATGCCATATATGCCGCTATTTTTTTGCTTATTTAGCACCATTTTCATCTTCGTTTTTTTTTCTTCGTTATGTGTGTATGCGATTTACAACCATTCAATCCAGCAAATTTCTCTTGATGAATAGCAGGTTGAAAATTGTACCACGGGGTATAGGCCTTTGAAGATATACACACGAACTATTAGACATTATTGTAATAATAATGCCAATGGTAAAACATTACAAAAAGATGACGTTTTTTAATAGAAGTTCTGATTTGATTCCTCGTATTTTTGTTGTCTCAGGGAACTTGATGGGGGAGATAAGTGCTTTTCTAAGGAGAGTTTTTGTTTAACTTTCCGATCAATTTATGGATGTCAAATTGCTGTTGTGAATTCACTCAGCCTTGGGGTAGAAACAATTACAAGACGTTCTAATTCCCGTTCCCTAGTTTCTGTCTGCTTGCATGGGTTGTGTTCCCATTTCCGATTTCAACGTTTATTAAAATGCTTTTTTCGTGACATAATTCGCTAACTTGGTATTTATCACATAGCATTTACACATTAATGCAATACCTGGTATACCTGGTATTGCATCTATGTCATATCATAGTAGCATCATATCATTTTATATCGAATATATTTGATTGGTAAGATTATAACCCCAAATGATTATCATGTCGATTGGTTTCCTTTGAATATGACCTTACTGAAGCACAAGTAGGCACCACGAGTTCTCAAAATTCATAAAAGGTGCGTAGATGTCCCGGGAGATGTGTGATCATAATGAATAATCACATTTGTACAGCGCCTAATAGTACATTTCTAAGTGTTTTGCATTGTAAATATTTATATACGCCAGTCATTGGATTCAATTGCTAATCACACATGATAGTGCACACGCTCCACTACCTATGGAGAATCCAAACCAGGCGCCATTTTACAAGCGCACACATGCCAATTCAACCACACTAAAGTTCACATTCTACCGCTACCCCTGGATGGAAAGTGGCAAATGTCGATCAATGTCTTGCCCAAGGAAATTAGTGCCGCAGTGAGACTCGAACCGTGTACAGTGTTATCCACAGTCCGTTGACATATCTACTAGACCACGACACCTCGAAACGAAACAGCTACGATTATGGATATACGATATTGCAATGGCGCGTGATGTCCGTTGCACACGATGTGTTAATAGGGACTTTTAGATTTGCCGAACGACAACGTGGATTGCTACGATCCACGTCCTTTTAATGCACTTCCTTGAATGGATGTCACACGTATTAGTCCACGCAAATCTAAAAGTCCCTAATCATATTAGGTTACCTGCACTAATGGAGTTTTTAAAGTGAACACATAAGCCAGCGACTTAAGCCAATGTTTGCACTGTCATCACTTTCTGTATGATCTCGCTTTCATATGTCACCTCAAAAACAGTCCCATTCACCGAAGCAGTCCTACGACAGTCAAATAACACATTACGCGCATCAGACATTGCAAACGTGATTAATGAGAAACGTGATATCTAACATGATTACGAGGGAATACACTGTAGAGAAAATGGAGGCAAATTAGAGGTAATATTGCGCAAAGTAGAAGGTAACACACCATAAGTCAGCTATTAACGCAATGTTCGCTTTCTGCATTGTATCAACCTTAAAGATAAACCTGAGTTCTGGTAATACGATTGCATGGTGAAAGAAAAGGTGTGGAATGGATCAGAAAAGTTGATCATATAGCATGTAAGTAATGGTGTGTAATGCAAGATTCTGGAATCATCAAAATCATCATAAATTTGGCAGAGTCTTGGTAAAGTAACAATCACTTACACAGAAAGATGTATATGGGACAACACACATGGTGTCGGGGCTAGTACTACCCTGATTTCCTTATCTTTCTATGCTCATTACTCGGCCAGTATACATTTTCTTCCAAAATTGTTTGGCACATGACATTTACTTGTAATCGTGAACATTCAGTGTAAGTTTCGTTAGATTATGTGAGAATTCATTTTCTTTTTCTTACCAGAACTCAAGTTTATGTTGAAATGTCACCTCAAAAACGGTTCCATTCCCTGACGGAGTCCTACGCCGGGCAAATGACATACGAGGAGTCGTATGCGTTAGGCATTACCAAAGTGAAACATGATATCCATATAGCTTGATTGAAAAGGGGCGGTATAGAGGAAATGGAATCAAAACAAACTTAATATTGCACGAAAAACAGCTAAACATCTAAACGATTTGAAGGATTCTTTCGTCAAAACGATTTGAGAGGATTCCCATCATATCTAAACGGAATACAGGAAGAGGGAAAATATGTGTGAGAGGATATAGATACTGGATTTTGAAACTGATCCTGTAGCCTGGAAGCATCTTCGTATTTGGACTGGAATTGAGCATTTATTTGTCCGCCTACTCAGCTTGTCAAAAGATTTGTCAAGACTACCTATCAAAGTGGGATTAAAGTGTACAGGTCAATGGATCATACCATCAAAGATTCCTTGACCGAAGCTGTGGCTTCAGAGCTAAATCTTTAATCGCGATTCGTTGAAGACTTTCTGCGGAACATGTGATGCGAGATCTTATGCCGTGTTGCATATCGTATGGAGAGTGCAATGTGATCTGAATGTATTACCATGGTCTATAAAGAGAGGAATGTAATCTTGTCTTTTTAAGAAGCATCCAAAATTGTGTAGATATGTGCACTGAAACATGATATACATCAAACATGATCGAAATAGTCCAACAGGTTTTTGAGCTTGAATGAAATTTAATTTTGAGAAACAGATTAGGAAAAGATAAAAAGGGAAAATTTTGTGGTTAAAAAATGCAACTACACCAACAATGCCTCAAATAAATTACCTCAAATCCTAATATTTTCCTGGCAATTCTCCGTTCAACGAAATAAATATGAAATGTTCTCTTTTCATGAAATACATTTTTTTTATAAATACGGGCCAAGCCCCATAGCCTTTTACGAGAATGTTTCTCCATTGGCATCGTGCTCGAGTAAATCAACTTCACGTGTGCTTTAATTGATCTCGATCTGTTACAAGTTGCCATGAAGGCATCGCGATGCTGGCAATGTTTGTGATACATGTCTGATGTTACACTTCTTAAATCCCAAGGCATCATGAAATGTGATTAAATCCTGGGTCCCACTGCAACACGAGAGAAGAGAGGGGGATGAAGTTGTCAACATGGTCAAGTACATTTTTAATCTTTTATTGCTTGGGAGCCAAATTCAATGACTGTCTTTCCTTCGGATGTCGCTCAGCGACGGAGCGACTTTATTACCTTTATTTAAAAAATCATCTCTTTCCCGATATCAAGCCGGGGTTTCTCAGAAGCCATCAATCTATATTTAGCTTTGAGTGGAGCATATCAGGTAAATGTGATAGGTTTAAAAAAAAAAGGATTTCAAAATTATTATGAAGGTTTTTTTTTCTTTCTTCTTCTTCTTCTTCTTCTTCTTCTTCTTCTTCTTCTTCTTCTTCTCCCTCTACTGCTTCTTCTTCTGTTGTTTCTGCAAGTTCTTTTGATTTCTTTTTATTGTTCTTCTTCTACCTCTCCTCTTTTTTCCCTCTTCTTCTTCTCCTCTTCTTTTTCATCTTCTCCATCTAATCCAATTGTTTATTATGCGCCGTCTCCATTTGGAGGAGAACAAAAAGGTGAACAGAGTGGGATAATAATCTCACGATTGAGATTTCTTATAACGTTTACAATTATAAGCAATGTTGGCTACTTTGAGAAGGCCACTGCACTAAGCTCATATCTCATACATTAGGCTGACTATTTCCGTTGTAAATTTCGACATCATCGATTCTTAGACCACCAATTTACATCTAAATTTATGTCAAGCAATTACACCAGAGTAAGGTAACCTACTTCTCTTCAAAACAAAAACCAAGGAACATAATATCAATTATGTGTCAAGTTTAGATCTATAAAACTTGATATTTATTTGTTGTTAATACTCTATGACTATTTTAGTTGTAAATTAAAAAAAAAACCGTTGGTCCGCTGGTTTATATAGAAATGTACGCCAAAAAATCGCAGTCACATGACTCAAAACAGATAACGATAGCATTCCACTTACTCGAGACGAAGGACATGATACCAATTTGTTTGAAGTTCCTGAAATGTCCTTGGTCTCGGACCGTTGTGGTACTTTGTGAAGGTGCGTGTGTGTAATAACGTTTTACAGACGCAAACCCATCAGAAATAGTGAGCGACCTTTAATTTTACTTTCCAAAAGAGAAGACTTTAGATGTAACCCTTGCTCGTTGTAAAGTTAAACCAGGCATCTTACAGCTCAAACAAATCAGATGTTCTTTCTAAAGGCCCGTTTAGATATGAAACAGTAAACCGCTGCTAAAAAATGAACCAACGCTGTTATTCATTTATATATTATTTATTAATTTTCATAATCTGTTTAATTTGTAAATGAATGGTGACCCTTCCTAACAAAGTTTATTAACTTTACTCTATGTATTAAGACAAAGTAAAGGAAATGTGAAGCGTATATTACGTCATCATTAAACAAAAACGTGGCATTTAGAGTTGCATAACAATTAAGAATTTTGTACCCAAATATTCTACTAGGGCTAAAATTGAAAAACGTGAGGAATAAAGATATAAGTAGATATTGATTAATTCGTCGACAATGTGGAAATATGCTTCCCACCAGCATTACAAAAATACAAGAAACAGAGTACAATAATATGAAACATGCAAAACAATTAAGCAAACAGTTACAGAACAGAAAAATTCTCGTCATTTCACAGAAACAATTTTTACGCCATCCAAAATTGTTAAACTTCCTTTCTAATATAGATGATTTAACATATCTCTCAACTGCTTTTATCGGGCTTTTCAATATAATAATCGTTGATGTATTTACTTTTATGAGAACAGTTTATGAGTTCAAATAACTATGATCATTATTGCTACTGTTATTATAAGTATCAACGCCATCATTGTTCGTCAAAGTGGGTAGATGTCTGCAGTTATATCATGGTGGTCGCATTAAAATCATATAAACATGTATGTATAAAATACAATCAATATGTGTATGTATACCATAGTGGGTAAATGTGGTGCCGTGTACTGTTTGAAAAAAGCTGTGAATGGAAAATGTTTAGAATTTACATTTAAACTTGCACATTTTTAAATTAATACAGAGGCTAACAAAGTTTTCTTAATCAAAAGGATTCACTTAAATTTGTAGCGTGTGAAACAGATAAAAAATACTGACAGTGAATATGTTTCTTATGAGTAGTAATCTAGTAATAACTAACTTTTAAGCGGGGAGGTATTCGAATTTATACCAATACTTTAAAAATAGATGAACATGTCGAGAAGTGTACGTTTTTTTTAATCCGTCAAGACGTTATTTACATGCTTCAAACCCTCTATCCGCAACGATTATTGATGAGATCGGGTGAATTTCCGAACGAACGAAGCGTGCTCGGTTTCTTCTGCTGCATCCCCGAACACCGCCGCAAAGGCAGGGGGAATCTTTATTTAATACTCAAAATTGATTTCATAACTACATTAACGTAATGAGATACTTAATCGATCGGCTGTAGGGAAAAGGTCGACGAGGTAAACTCGAACACCATCGTGAATTAGAGAACATTATGACGTACTCTCACATCTCGCTCTATCTCTCTCTCCTTCTCCCCCTTCTCTTCCTCACTCTATTTCTCTCTTCCGTCCTTTCTCTCTCTCTCTCTCTTTCCCTAAGTCTATTTCCTTCGATAAAATGCAGCAGGGAAGCTAGAACGTACTCTCTCTCTCTCTCTCTCTCTGTCCGTTCTTCCTAAACGCCATAATGAAACTAGAAACATTATTATGTACCGCAATCTATTTCTCTCCCTCTGCTTCTCTATCTCCTTTTCTATTTTTCTCTCTCACTGTATCTGCCTAAAATTCAATCTACATCCTCCTCAATTTTCTCACATTTTAGTAAAAGATGGTTTACATCATGTTTAACTACACTTTAAGACCGTACATTTCGATATCTGATGGGGTATTCAAAACAAATTTTGGCTGCTTATTCTTCTGGTCACGAAAAAAACTATAGCTCCTTGGTGAGCTCGACACTGCACTTTGCTCCTCGGTATCGTATCGGGGCACAGTGCAGTTTCGAGATCACCTCAGGCAATAGTTAAAATCTGCCCCTGAAAGTAGTCAATATTTGTATAATATGCACGTGATCAGATATCAAGTCCATTATGTTTGAACAATAAGATGATGATGCAAAAATACAAATGGAGAGGAGAATTCTCATGCTTTAAATCCAAAAGTTTTGTGTATTAAGTGGCAAACTTTTTGCGTTACCTAACGTCTTCATCAATTGATTATGAAAAAATACAATATGCACTTATATAGATGAGTGTAATTACTTAAGAAAAAATGGATGAAAATAGATGACGAAAAAGATGATTTTTATATTAATACATCTCGCGCCATCCTTGTCACATCTGTTATCTCATGCGTATTTTGTTCTCGTCTGTCTATATAATAGCTAAATGTGACATGTCAATCAATCTATTTAATCTATAAGTACCACTCATATCTGGTGTAAACATGTACTCTATATATATTACATATATATGTCAGGGAGCATGTTAAGCCGCATTCATTGATTCCGTACTAAGTAATTTGCGAATTATGGGAAGGAATCAGTAAATGTAATTACCATTCTGCCAATCAAAGGTCATACTTGTTAAGACTAATGTCAATTGTGAAGTGTGTGTAGGGGGGGGAGGCAATAACACATGTTATGACCGCCTGTGAATGTAATGGTGTCCACTGAACTTTTGTTTTCTTTTAAATTTTCCCGCTTGCTTCCCCCAAGGCTGGAATGAAATGTTTTGTCTTTATTGCTAGTTGATAATTAGATCCTAAAAGTACAAATGTAAAATGTTGTTTGATATTTGCACAGAATCGGAAATCTATAGGCTATAAATCTCTAGATATTTTAGTTTGGACTCGCATTTCCAGGATAACTGTTCTGAACTATTTCTTTTTCTAGTGGGAAATGTGCTATATTTCTAACGGTTAATGATCAACTCCTGTGATGAGAATATTTACATATATATTTTGCGAACTGCGTGAATACTTAATGCGCTTTCGGCAAACTTCACAGATACCCATCTCTTGAAGGTAAAACGTAATCGAGAATGAATTAATGAGTTTTGATAAATGCACTGAATGAACAACTCATAGGTAATTTACTTAAAATTAATCTTGTAGTCTGGTGATGGATTTTGTTCTTTCTTAAAGGCACACTGTCCTACTTGTAGCTACTTGCTCCCTCTATATAGAAAACTTCCCCAATCGATGCCTGTTGGTCCCCCATGATCCTCTTTTTCTTATGTTAAATGAGAGCTGAGTTAATGAGACAGCCACCTGTCACAGTGACCTCGCTGGCTCGCTGGGCGGTCTAATCCCTTCTAGCTGAAGTAGTAAAGCCTACCTTTAAATTTTGAGAGAGGGAGAAAGAGAGAGAGAGAGACTGGTTCATGATAATCGTTTTGATACGTTAGTGTGTATCCTATAGTAGTAGATACATAGGATTCTTAATAATCACAAATACAGATTTTTAAAAGTGTTAACATTCTAAATCATCAAAAATACATGACATCATTGTTTTGTACTTGGAACCGTCTGTTAGGAACTTGTTTGTAGACTATTAGCTTGTTTTTCGTTCTTTAGTTTAAGTTCAAGTTCAATTTATTAAAATTCATAGCATATACACATACAAGTCATCCATTGAGCATCTTATAAACAGACAGAGCAAATGCAAATAATGTTACATGAAGTCAAGGGTATAATAAAAGTCCAAAGCGGTCTTGTCAAGACAGTGTCCTTATGTAGTACAATAGAACGTGCTCGAATGCAAGAGGAATCATATTTTTAACCTTCGCGATTATCACAATCTAATAATTTCTTCAATAAGTATCATCGTGTATTATTTTCGTTGTTTTATTTTAATAGGTGTTTATTTTTTCAAGGGGGTATGATATGTCCTTTAGTAGTTTTGTAATACTACAAAGAAATTCTTAGCAGGAATGTTAACATAGGCAGATATGTATGTATGTATAAAGTCAAACCTGCTTTAGTCCTCACCTGTCTTCACAGAACATTTTTTTTCTCTCTCTTGAAAATGGTTTCTCATTGAAACATGTACTAAAGAAACATGTATATAAAGACCACTTTTCTTGTCGCCCTTGGGTGGTCTTTATAGACAGGTTTCACTGTATATAGAAAAGTAGTGTGCTGGATCTAGCATTATAGCCTCTGACTGCGTTCATGTAGTAACTAATTCATTTGAAACTAGACAATGTCATCTTTAAAAGGTCGATGCAAAAAGCTAAATCCAAAAAAAAACAAAAACAAAAACAAAAAACATCGATTTTGGCTTTAAAGTGATAGTTGAGTTCTGTTGCAGAGGGCGCTACACAATTGTTTGTTTGTTTTGGATAATAAATGCATTGTGTGTCAAATTTGAAAGAATATATTTATATGACAAAATCATATTTGTTTGTTAAAAATAGGTTCAGAGACATTTGTGTACCACCACAAATATTAGATATTTTGACAAATTTGAAAATACCGTCGAAAAACCGAAATAACGCATTTTACGTTGAATTTCAGCCAAAGCCAATGTTGGCTTTTCTGTTGGCATTTTCGTATTGCTTATATTACCCAAAATTAGCCGGCTCATGAATTGTAATTTTCAATTAAATAATTAATAAACGTTCACCGTGTTTTCTTTTAAAGTGGAGCTGAATTTGAATAATCGTATTGGCTAAATTTCACACATTTGGGGGTCTAAAATTACCTTCATAGCATTTTCAGGTTCTTAAAGGGCACCATAAATGTCATAGATAAGAATAAGAGCAATAACCATGCACTTGGAAGGCATTTGCAGTCTGAAAACAGAACTCAACTTTCCCCTTTAACTCTTCCATTCTGACATTGCAGAGAGTCTCCCTAATCTTTAGATTCGTATATTCGAGCCAGGGACTTGTCCCTGTTCGAGCGTTGTATTTATTCCTTAGCTCGGGGACGGAATATCAATATACACCAAGAAAGCTTGATGAATATATTGTTGCAAGCAGAACTGTTCACCAGACCTTTTTCTGTACGTGTGTGACATTTCGAAAATCGATCAAAATGTTGTAGAATTGTTACGATTGTATACAACATACCTCCACCGTAAACACGGTATGAATGACATTTCATTTGTCTAATCATGAGCCAGCAATTCTAGGGGTGGGGGAGGGCCTGGGAGCTCAATTTCACCTCCCTCACCCCCTCCTCCAAATTGGATGTACACATATAACTAAATCTTGAAGCCCCTAAATATTTGTCCTGAATATATATGTTTGTCACTGGTCCACGTGTAGAAAATAAATTAAATTCCCAGCNCGAACAAAATCATGATACCACGCATGCGTCCAAAAATGTTATATCACGTTTTTTTGCGATGCCGTCAGTATATTATCATTGAGATAACAACCCCATAAAGAATATTTGTAATTGAAATTCAGGGCAGAGTCTCATGTTCTTTATGATCCACAGAGTGAATTGTGTTGCAATAACGCAATGAATGTAAAGCTGCGCGCAATAAATTACCCTCCATCTCATTGCTATGCGTTTGACGAAGTTCTAAAATTGGAAGTCGCAAATTATCTGCCTGGCTAAATTGGTCTATGCCATACCCCAACACAATACGGGTGATTTAGGGCTTGAGAAGGAAATGGAATATTGGTCGACAATTATTCTTATCTTTACAATTCTACAAGGCTAACTTACCCATCACTAGCTTCAGGCAGTATATTGCTTTCTCAAAGAAAGAAAGTTTGAAGCTTTTTTCATCTATTACATGTATGCATGGTTTAATACATGTATATTAAAGACCGTCGCCACGCACAGAGTGTGATTCGAAACGTATATAACTCCCCTTTTATATCGTTATATGGGAAATCTCTTAATACATAATGTCTCCTCTTGGAGTGAATCCCATTCCTTTGCACGTGTCTTTAGGCTCCTCACAATGTGTGTATATATATATATATATACAACTAACAATTATTGCATTATTGATAACCTCACACCTATTTATAGTTTGATATACACTGTTGGTCATAATGATGGAATAATTATTTTTACCCCAATTTATTGAATGATCTTGACAATGATTTATTCCCAATAGATCTAGGTAATAGTATACATTCTCAGATTTTATTGAATGGCAATTGGGGATTGTTTGTTTTGTGTGACTTCTAAAGCATGTGTGTGCTACTATGCTAATCAACTAGGGGACCTACGTCCTTAAGTCATAACTGACTGTAATGCGGATTAATGCTTTATAAAAGAGCACTTATATAGCACAACGACACGGTTTTTATCCTGGGGGCTCACAGTAACGAGGCCATTGCTTAGCCAATGAATCATGGCTGTACGCAGCGGGCGCTAGGGCACGCCTTACCGACTGAGCCAACTGAGATGTATGTTATCAAAAATTGTATTTGATAATGGCGATTGATTTTTTAAAAAGTAGGATAACCCAACTAATTTTACCTACAGAAAATTTCATTTTGTCGAAATGCAGTATTTTCATTAAAAACAATGCAGTATATGACTCGCCATGAGAGAATGAGAATTGTCAAATAGTGCATGCTATGCGAACATCGGGGAAATAACGTAGAATACCGGGATATGAACTTATTGCTTTCAATATAGATATCAACAAGGATGAAAGACGCATTTATTGAGGCAGTCGATAAATGCAAAAATGAAGTCTCGTATGCAACGTGCATTAAAATATACCTTAAAGGCATCGTTTAACAATGTTAAATCTGAGATTCACGGCCCTTAGTGTTATCTGTGTCTGTGATATGGTGTTATATTGAAACCCTAAACAAAATGCGCTTCAAAATGATCAAGAATTGCCTCAAAAAGGGAAAATCTTTGAGTGACCGGTTTCACCATACTCGTTTTCCCTAATAGACTGTAGTGTTATGAAAAACGTCAGGCGAACGGTTTTCAAAATTTGTAATTCCAATCATAAACATATTGATAATCAGACAGGTGATCGGCTTGTAAAAGTCATGGGGTTCCTGACTGACCTAAAGGTTTATAATTAACATTGCATCATGAGCTAAATCCAAAATTTTGTTTCAGAATCTGAAACAAAGTTACCAGATCCCTTTAAGATTTAAAAAAAAACTGAA
Source organism: Hemicentrotus pulcherrimus (assembly GCA_003118195.1). Lineage (NCBI taxonomy): Eukaryota > Metazoa > Echinodermata > Echinoidea > Camarodonta > Strongylocentrotidae > Hemicentrotus > Hemicentrotus pulcherrimus. The sequence goes on from BEXV01000661.1 coordinate 144,855, forward strand.
AGTAACATAATTCTGCTGTCATCTCGCTATTGTGTTTCATTATTAAACATCTAATAACAAAGACACATCTGAAGAACAATTTGTGAGTCATTGATACCCCCAGCTGCGGTACACATTAAAAATAACCGACTCAGTATGGAGTGTCTAGAGAGGCGTCAAGTAAGGCACAGACGAGTGCATGGCTGTTCGCAGAATCTAGTTCATAATTTGTCGATGTGGAGTGGACTTTGTAACATGTTTAAAAGGACAGACAGCTGCGTAGATACGGGGGGATGGGGGCAAGGGATTTACGTGCCCCTCCCACATCTAGCGGTATACAAAAAGGGGAAAGAGCTAAAGGGAAGTAAGGAGGGAAAAATGAAGGGGAATGAAGACGTCTGGACGAACTCCCGCACCCTCCCCTCTCCCCCTCATCAGTAGCCTTCTAAATTTGCATCTCATTTTCAGAATTTGACCGACGCCCCCCCCCCCCCC
>BEXV01000661.1:146143-173220 GCA_003118195.1 Hemicentrotus pulcherrimus
TTTTTTTTTTTTTTTTTAAGTGATTGATATAGAGAATGGTGCCAGGAGATGATGACAAAGGCTTAGAATTAATAGAATTACACCTATAGTACACCCTGAAATTAAAAAAAAAAACTGATTTCGTAATTAGTATCATCGGAACTATAATTACTGATTCAAGTTTATAACAAACAATTGGCAAATCTGATTAAATAGTATTTCGGATCGAAATTAAGTATTTACCAATGGCAATGGATGGAATATATTAGTTTGTATTAAGTCATAGTGTTATTTGCTGGCTTCTCAATCTGTAGTCTCCTCCTCTTTGTCAATCATTTTTATAGGTTCAATGCATCTTGATCATACCTTACTGGTTTTCGAAATCAAGTTAAATCAGTCAATTTCCACTAGGAAACAAAGCAAATCAAATCAATGACAATTTGTTTTTTCTTATAAAAGAGCCAGGGTCATATGAAGCACACAATTGCTTTAGAAAAATAACACCTTAGCAAATATAATATTCTAAATGTGAACGAAAAGGTGTCAAGTAATTGATACACTAATATAATAAGTAGTAATAATAGTCACATTTCTTAAGCGCGTTATACATTTGTTTCGCTTTACACCACACGACATTCTCAAGACTATCGCAAGACGTCATTAGAACAATGCAACGGTTAAAGAACGCATAATCACGTCCCGGAAGAATCTTTTGCGTTTTATGTGTTTTGCCTTTTGGGACGACATTTCGTTCAAATGCATATGGTATGATAACATTAAGAAGTATATAAACAAGTGAGTAGCCACATAGGAAAGGTCAGATACAACCCTTCCAAACGAGCATCTTCGGGTGTTGAGTCGGGAAAACAGATTCGTATTCTCCTTTTTTATTCAATAAGCACTATCAAATACGTGTGGAGCTAACCAATTTAGTATGTTTATAAGCCTTCGATGCAGAAAAACTGGGTCAACCTTTCATTATCTCCTAAAAATGGAAATTAGTTCCCTTCCTCGGTCAATTTTCCTTCAGGGAAGCTTGGATTTATCTAACGAAATGTTTTCTTTAGAATTGTTTGTTTTTCTTTCTTTTTTCTAGAGCTTAAAGGGGCTCCTCTTTTGTGCTAGCGTTGTATTATCAATCGAGCAATGAATAATTAATATACTTATTAATCCACCGCTCATTTTCACCAGATTAAAGGAATAGTTAACTACGGACAAAGGAATTTGCTTTTGTTAGGGTATGGTCACTGCATAATTATTTTCAAGAGAGACTTTACAAACCAATAAATGCAATTGTGCAAAGGTGGTATTAGGAAAAACCATGAATATTATTATGCAAATAAATAATTACTTTAGAAGACTGACCAAAGCTTAGCAAAAAGAGAGAAATCTCCTTAATCCACTAATCAATTTTATATCGTTTAAACTCTAACGTGATGATAAAATGGTTGACCTCTTTCACTTTGTGTGTTACTAAGTTCCAGATTGAAAAGGTTTCTCTTTGTAATATTTCTGCAGTTGCCATATGAGTCTTCCGTTTGTAAAATGATTATTCACATGATGTAATAGATGTAGGGGCAATGCTCATACTTCTTTCTTTCACGCGTCCCACAACCTTCTGTCAAGCTTTTCTTTTTGTCGGAATTCGGATTGTGGGTTACGAGACTAGTTCTAAGTAGTGCAGGCCTCACTCGACCAATTGGTATTGTCTTTCATACCGGTTAGATTACACTTCAAAGTGTTTCCTCTGGGATGGGAGGAAACGGCAAACTCAAGATGGAAACAACTTTCGACCGGTCAGTGATATCCGTTTACAGAGAAACCAGACCTAACCATTTAGCTACATTTAATGGCACTCAATATATACTAGTTTTACACGTTCTACAAAGTGAATGTCGTTGCGAAGAGCTGACCACAGAAATGTTGAAGTTTGATAATTTGTTCATTTGGTATCTTTCCCAGTTTTCTGGTGATTCACTGGAGGGGAAAGAGGAAAGAATCGATTCAGCATTGATTGTGGAAATACACTTTAATTTACAAAGATCTATAAAGACTACGTTCAGCGATTGACTCAGTAAAGTATCCATCATATTAAACTAATGTCGCTCATAATAAATGTTCTGTTCATTGGATATTTCACGGATTTTCATAAAGGTATGCATAAAACCATGAATTCCGTTATTCGTTATGCACTTTAAATATGAAATCACCCCTTTCTTTTTCCTTACTACTCTCTCTCTCTCTCTCTCTCTCTCTCTCACACACACACACACACACACATTCTCTCTCTCTCTCACTCTAACACACACACACACACACACACTCTTCCCCCTTCTCATCTTATATTCATTTTGAGTTTAAGGAAATAAATCAAGTTTAGCAAAGTATACTAATCCATAAGCAAGGCCCATACTTGTCATTCACTTCGAGTTTAAATAATTTCAATTATCGTTGTTGACACTAAAACTTTTAATACCAAGTGGGTAAACACACACATCCTAAGTTTTCCTTCTCACCCATCTTTCTCTTTCTCTTTCTTTTCTTCTATGGTATGACACTGTAAAGAAATCATAAAAAGGGTGTTTGTAATAAACAACCACCACCAAGCCATCCACCCACACACCCACATTTGCGCGAATACCCCTAATTATTCGTTTAAAGTCAAATATCCCTAACGTCTTAGCTTAAACCGTTTCTACTCCCACTTTACTGATCTTATCCAAGCTTAAACATTCACCGGTTTCATTTAAAATACAAATAATAACAAAAGAACAGTAAATGTCGTTGTGATTAAGGTCTTTCCGTTTTAACCTCCTTTTAGACTCCTTATTTATTCATATTTTTTTTTAATGTTTTGAAGAAGTATATTAAGTTTGGTGAAATATACTAATACACAAGCATGGCCTATACTTGTCAATCACATCGAGTTTAAACAATTTAAGTTATCGTTGTTCACTAAAACTATTAATAACAATTGCGTAAATGCATTTGGGTGGTTCTTTACGAACGAGAGGAAAGATATTCACAGATATGCATCATCTATATATTATTTTGTTTTTATATTCTGCAAGGAAAGACACGGATTGTCTAAAGATGTTCACATCAATCATATTTCAAATAAGTTCAGTGTTTTTCACATGTCCAAATAGTTACAATAAATGGTCCCCACTAAAATGGTGACAGCCCTTTGCAAATAATGGTGTTTTAGCTTGTGTCCTTGTTTCCGTATCGAGTCTATCGACAATTTCTTCTAAGATTTCGATTGTTTCGAAATAGATACCTTACAGGATGAATTGTATAGGTTTCGTGGCCCAGTGAGTACTTCACCTTACTGTGAACCACAATGCAGAGCAAACTATAATGACTTTTGTATCCTACCGGGTACCCATTTAAAACGTTGACAGAAAGAAGCAAATATGGATTAGAGTCTTGCCAAAAGACTTTAGTGCCGGGCCAGGATTCGAACCCTTAATTCTTGGATTGGGGATCAAGTGAATGAACCACACAACCACAACAGCTCATACCCCTAAACACAGGAAATGCGCGTTACAACCATTATAATATCATTATTATAAGTTAGCTTAGAGTGTTGCACTTACACACTTATACACAAAACCTTTTCTATCAACTCAGAGATGTGTTTCTCCCTCTAAAATTAGTCCTGCCTCCGGAAACTAAGTTTGTAACTGAGTTTGCAAACTGATTTTGTCCCCGATGAGTCTGAACTTCACTTTTTCTATGAGATCGCTATAATTACATGAATCAATAGCTTGTGAGAGTGTATTATCATACCCTCAAGATAGTTGAATAAAATATGACCAAAACGCAAGGAAAGCCAATATTCCACACCGACACTTCATTACACGGGTGGGCCTATTGGGAAAATATGAATTGCTTAAAATGCTAACGGAGAATGCATTTCCCTGAGCCGTTGTCTTATTGAATCTTTAAGCGCTTTCAGTGAGAAACGTGGCGATCGGTTGTGGAATGTATCGTAAGATATGGATTTGTGAGAACCCAATGCTTGTGTTTTGGGTTGTATTACTCGCACATTTCAAATAGAGAAGTAAAAAACCATTGAAATTACCTTCAATAAATTTGAGTTGAAACTAGCAACGATAGTCCAAATGAAATGTTTATCTTAGATTAATCGACATGATGTAAGTGTGAATCATTTCTTATGAGTCATAACATTTTAAGATATCTCACTAGACATTGATTATAGATGCTATATGACACTATTCAGGGATTTTATGTGCTCTTGGTGTCAATCAAAATGTTTCTGAAAATTCCCAATAAACACATGGAAGTCGGATCACGATAATTTCACATTAATAATTAATTGTCATCCATGGTGCAGAGTTAGAACGTATGGAATATATGGAAAGAGCATTATAACGACCCCCCCCCCCCCTTCACTGCATGTTGCATTCTTTCTCTCTCTCTCTCTCTCCCCCCCCCCCCCCTCCCCANTTTTTTAATCTTTTACGTTTAAAAGTCCTAACGAGTACTTTTGAAGAAAACATTACTACTGTTCCTGAATTTGGTAAGATTTCTTTTTAAAGCCTCACTACGCCTTCTATATAGCAAACAATGCCTATTACGCGATGACCATTGGTCACCCATGGTCGCCCTTTTCTTATATTAATTCGGAGCTGAGTTGAGGAGATAACCACCTGCCTGTGACCATGAAGGGAGGTCTAATCCCTCCTGGCCGAACTAGTGCAGACGGCCTTAAATGGAACACAGCTCGCGCTTGCAGTTGAAACGGGTCTAGGCTATACCATGGAGCTATAAGAGAGATAGCTCAATGAAACCATTTTTATTTGATTGGATATGCTGCGAAGTCGGTGTTGTTTTTTTTTTATCACTGACGCCTTACTTGAATTTTTGTACCTTTGGTTTAAAACCGTTCTATTTTCATTGATTTGTGGACGTGACTCATAATAAGGTCAGTCGATGCCATAAAGCTTATCGATTGGATTAGTTTCCCTGGGCCAACGATGATGGTTCAGACACCAGTGGTCCTGTTTTACGGACATAAAACATGTCACGATTTTTACTCCAGGCTAAAGTTTATCAATAATTGCGTTTGAAGTCACACCAATCAGGCTGGGCAGAGACCGACAAAAGACCGAACAACGAACACACCATTTTCGTAATATAATCAAAATTGTGTAATGCATTTAAGTGCCTTATTACAAATAACTTTATTCACGTGATACGGATAATTGTATTGCAATAGTCATGATGCGAAATGCTTATGTATTACGTGTTGTATCGAAGGACTAGCCATAAGATTTGTCCTACCTAGCAGCAATGAATGTATGCAATTCGCTTTCTGACTATGACAATACAATTATTCATAATAGGTGAATAAAATAATTAGTAACATGGCATTTAACAAGGATTCATGCATTTAATTTGATTACTTTACGAAAATGGTCTTTTGCATTACCCCGGATGGCAAAGAGTCGGTCGGTTTAGGTTTGGTGGCTGCGTTTTGTGACGTAACTGATGTCTAATGATCGCTGATGTATTCTTTTATCCAGACTATGGCTGTATTTGAGTTTGGTTTTAGCAACAATACTCTAGGACCTATATTGGCGTCTTGTAACCTGTTGAAAATCAAATGTGGTTTAAGCCACATTACAAGATGATTTACAGTGTGGGGATCCAATGAGGGTGTGGTGAGTAATGCTCTTAATGCATCTTGTAAAGTGCGTGATGGAAATAATGACCGCACCTTAAGTCTAAGGCTGAGGTGTTTCCACACATATTGGATTGATTTAAAGATTTCCTAGAAATTGTTAACGACCATGACGACATAACTCGTCTAAAATCAATACAGATTCCCCGAAAATTACATAATCAATAATATTCCTTCTATTGCAAAATCAAGTTGAATTATTATCTTAATACGTATGCTGCTGAATAAATAATAAATAGCCCAATTATTATTTTTTACTTAAGTAGTGGGCAAACAAAATTATTTGACGAATGATAATTGTCAAGACGGTACTAGGTGCAACATTTTAAAAATATGAATAAAAGTGATGCCGTGTCCAACAAGATATATCCAAACTTCTTATCATAGAAACCATATGGACCAAGTATCGTTGACGATGGCCTGTATGATATCGTGTAGTTGTAAACGCGGTCATATTTACTTGGTGGTATAGCATTTCTGCCCGTGTGTCGAGGACTTTCTAAGGAATAGAAAACCCAGGCTTGATTTAATGGGCGTTTCCTCTGCATCTTTGTCCAATCCCACCTCGATCTATGATAGAAAACTATAGCGTCACTTTTCACCATGGTCTTATAACTTTTGTCCTGGACAAAACTAATTCCACATTCAAGCCCTGGGCACTCAGACTTTTCCGGGATCTGGGGGCTCGTGCTACCTTTCCATAACTGAACCTGACGGTAACAAAGAGGTCTATTTTCAGATTGCGATGTTTCATTTTGATGGTGGGATGAACTCTCCACGTTAGCCTCTGGTTCAAGCAGGTTGTTTCTCATTCCGCTAGCATTCCGTATTAACCAGTGTGGAGCAATCGGGGCGCGATTTGAATATCGTTCTGGTCGTAACGAATAAGATCAAGTTTGTAAAATCCACCAATTGAAAAACACGTAATTATAGCTCTCATGGTTACTCTCTTGTGCTCCACGTAGCTACACCAATGTTTCGAATTAAACGCCAAGATTAGTATAATTTGACGCCAATACTGTTCCGGAACGACACACATAAAGCATCAGCCATTTTCTTCTGAGCTTCACAACTTATTGATTTTCTATGTTTAGTTTGTTTTCAAGACGTACGTGTTGTAATGTCCGTCTAATGCACTGCCTTGAATGGACGTCACACGTATCAGTCCACGCAAATCTAAAAGTCCCTATTCTCTGAGGAACTGATACTTCAACAAGCTCTGCTTTTATTTAGTTCTACTTTCCTCATGCCATTACCATTATATTTGTCTTGTTTCATTGTATATTATTGTGATATACTAATATTAAATGGCAAATAACATTGAAATTTCATTGCATCATATGATTTGCATGAAAAATAAAATCATTTGAATCTTGAATCTTGAATGTGTCTGCTTATGCACAGGTCTCTCAAGCAAGAGACCTTTTTGTTATGCATTGTGTTTTATATTTGTGTTAAAATTGTTAGGACATTATTAATACCATCTTATTTTTGTGCTAAAATAAAACTACCATCAACTTGATAATAATACTAGTACAATAATGTTTATCTGTTATTTATACATTGCTATGACCCTCATCTGTGTCTTTGTCAACATTATCGTTATCATCGTAAGTGATGTTGCTAAATTAATTATATTATCATCGTGTTCTCCTCGTCGACATCATCACGATGATTGTGAGGAGAAAAATGCCACCCCTAAATCATCAACATCTGGTGCAGTGATACCTCTTTAAATTACTTTCAACACACACGCGTTTAAATTCGTGCCATTTCTATCGTTTTTACTGTACAATCTTCAGCGCTAGCTTAAAGTAACACAAAGACATTTGGCCATTCACTTGATCTTTTCATTCTCGGCTTGCTACTGTCCCCTGAACCCATGTGGATCGATACGTAATACCTATTGTTCAGGGGGTAATCTATTCATGCATCCCTTCTTAACAATAGGTATTAATTGATTACCATTACCTTTCCTGTCTGTGCCTTTCCTATTGCACTTCATCTATTGCAAGAGCTGCGCATCGAGTAGTTGATTGTCAAGTGTCACAATTCTCATGTATTATTATTATTATTATTATTATTAATATCTACGTCTGTAGATAGGGCAACGGAGAGGATCAATAGCAGGTCACATTCAATGCTTTCGCACTTTTCAGAATAAGCTTTTTTGGATGGAACAGGAAGTGTGTTAGCCTTGACCGTAGCTCGTCATAGCTGAATGCAATGTTGTAAAACTAAAAGGGAATTAAAGAAAATGAAGAAAGCCAAACGAATGGAAAGCCAAACTAATAACGAACATAACTTTTTAAACGGTGTGTCATTGTCCAACATGATTGGAGATCCATTTCAGGGCAGCAGGAAGATGATCTAAAATAATTTGAGTGAAGAAGCAAAAATAAAATCATTTAATAAAAGGTAAAAAAGTATGCAGAGTAACAATTACGCTATTGATGAGGGATGCAGGTGAAAAAGAGCACTATTTGTTTTGCCAAATTCGTGAGAGAAATTTTTTTTTGCTACTTCTATTAAAAACAACTTAATATCAGGTTGGACTCCTCATTTAGGTATTTCAGTATAGTTTTAGCCATAGGGGAATAAAATCCATTTTGAATATTGTGTGTGAGTGTTGTATACCGAAGGTCTAGAGCAAGCTGGTAGATTAGATACCAAACGTTTCCTCGGCAGCACGTCTGTCTATGCAACATCTCGTCACCTTTGATTCTTAGTATGAATCCGGCATCAAACACATCCATTCTTTTCACGTGTCACGTCCTCACACCCTAACGCCACCCGGGGTGGTCGGGCTTCATTCTCCTCAAGTAATCACTGGAATGATTTCGGTGGATGATTGGCAGTTCTTAAATTGGGCAGTTCCAAAATTAAGAAGCAATGAATAAAGAAGAGTAACAGATTTTGAGCGAATAATGTTTCAAGAAACGAACGGTGAAACTATCATCAATACAAGTGATCAATTTGGTTAAAAGCTCGTGTCATGAGCTTTCCGCCGCAGGGGATATCGGTGCTTCCTATGTTTTAATAATGATGTTGATAGAATAAAACTGATTGCCAGGTGTATGTGGTTTAGTTAAAAGGTCGGAGATATTTTCAGAATCATAATACAAATAGATTCTTTTCAAGAATTCTGATGAAGTATTTTCAAAAATACGCCTGCTGTCTACCTTTCTAAGAATGATAATCGTAATGATGATATTAATACCTTTCTTGTATAACGTATATCGCACGATTTAACGTCTCTTTGCGCTTTCAAAGGTGTTTAGATATTATACTACCACGGGTTTCAGTGCTTAGTACATTCAAGAAATGAATCTTATCACTCAGGTACCCATTAACTACACCTCGGTCGGGTGTGGCACAATTAATATAGAACAATGTCTTCCCAAAGAACATTTCTGTTGCGGCAGGGATTCGAACCTTGTACCTTGTCGACGACAATCCGGGGACTTATTCTCGTGACCACAACTCCTCTTCACCTACAGAACATTATTATAGTTCTTGAAGATTAGTTTTTATGTTTCCTTGCGCGTTCATTTTGAGTATAAACTCTTGCTATCTCTCAACTTTCATAAACTGAAATCATTTAGGTTTTTTTTTTCTTCTAACTTTGTCGCTGTCATGGTTGTTATTTGAATTGAAGGCCTTATGTTAGAGGTTAATACCCTTAACAGTATGATAGTACACACACCGATTTGCCTCATGAATTTGGTGATCAAACATTGACAAAACCATCGTGCTCGGCTTTTCCTGCTGAAGGACTATGCCCTTGCATATAATTTGATAGATTGATGGAATTATACAAACCAGAATATGTTCTTAATTAAAATCAAGTGGAAGTGTTCCGACTGATTTGTCCGCAATTCTCAAAAAGACAACCGCAGTGGAGAGCGAATTAACTGCATTGAATAAAAGACAACAAAGTGCAGCGAGTACGCATATTTCAGAAATACTTTTAATCAGTTGAGCGGATGTTGAGGTTTGTTTTATCTTCTTCCAATGCGAACTGAATTGTTTGCTCTAATTCCACCCACTTTCTGTGCTATCATTTACAGTATGCATTCAGCATCTTTTCCTAAATTCATATCATCCCCCCCCCCCTTTCAATCGAAATTGTTTTATAATCGTTATTTAATAACTAAAATGGGGGTAATTATGTTCAACTTCCAATAATTTAAGATACATTATGGATGCTGGCTAGAACCTAATTGACCATTGATTTATTATATATATATATTATAATATATTAACCTGCACCTGCTACTCTCCACCCAGGTGTATCAAATGGATACATTGTTGGTCAAACATCTTGTGAGCGTCAAGTAACGCCCGGCTGGAATGCTCCCCTGGGAGTGGAGATTGTGCACACAGTGTGTGCGGGCAAGGAATGCATCCAATGACCGGGGTAATAATATTTTTGTAAAGTTCTTAGAGACATTTTTTTTTTTGGATTAAGCGCTATATAAAAATGAAATATTATTATTGTTATTTTATTAATATTATTTCTCCACACTCTCATAGTCTCTTTATCTTCATCTCTCATTTTTACCCACTCTCTCTCTTTCTCTATCTTTCTCTTGCTCTCTTTCTTTCCTAATCTATCACCCATCTTCTCCCGATCACTTCCCCCTTCTCTCCACTGACGTGACCTCTCACACTCCTCCGCTCTCGGTTTCTCTCTCTCTGTCACTTATCTCTCGATTTCATCCTCTGTCACTCACATGCGCTCAGTCTCTCCTTTCCTCCCTCTTAATAGTCTCCCCTACCTACTCACTCACTTTCTATCCCTCCATTTCTATTTATACCTTGTAATTAGGAAATGATACTAACTAGGTATCACTCTGTCAACTGACTGCCTTCGTGGACCGATGATTACGCAATAATTAAGTCTAATTAAGCTACCCCCTGTGTTTATGCCGAAATACGCATTTTCCCCGTTTGATGCATTGTGACGTCATAATATCGACCAAGGACTGGGTTCATATCTACCACCGATAATCCGTTTGGCCCGTTTGGCGTCACAATTTACATGACTCGTGCCACGGCGCTTATTCAATGGTCATTTACCAATCTTATGGACAGCAACAGAGGAGTTATATGACGGTCTCGTATAAGGTTGTACAACGGATGAGGCCAAGAACATGAAGACGTGTTATTTCCAATGCAGTGCAATTAATTTTGTCCTTTGGGGATGTTATGGGGACAATAAAGAAATAATGGTTTCGTTTGACATGCCGAATGGCATTGCAGTAATTCATACTACGCTATAATTTTGCTTTAAATATTAGAAACAGAAGTGAAAAGAAAGAAAGTCATATTCTAAGAGGAAAAAAGTTATTTCTGTTTAAATTAGACAATGGTTGTTAAAGTACATTCATATCCAAGTAGAAACGTAAATGTATTCAATTAGAAGCTCATTCATATTAACATATCGTTTCATGACATATTGTAGACTAATCAGCAAGAGATGTTAATTATTTTTGAAAGCGCCTAATTCCGGAAGAAAAGAAAATCGTTATTGCAAAATGGTTGCCTGAACTTGAAGAATAGTGCATTTCATGTAGCTATGCTGCTATGTTTTCTTAAGCCCCGATGTAGAACTGCTTTGTTCTTAATCTGAAACAAGCAGACATTCACATTGGCTTGACATTAAAACCGCTGGTCTGATGGGGATCCAAATACAGGTCGTGTGTAGCCGGTGGACACGCCAAGGGGAGTTTTCCACTCGCCTCAACGGCTTAAGTCACGGCAGACAGTAGTTATGTTTACATGATAGCCCGATAGTTTTAAGTTTAGGTCTTAGTTTTAAACCTTGAAGTTATCCTGTAGTTAGAGACCGTGTAGAAACATTCGTGGTTACAAAAGGATAGTTTAACTTAAAGTAATAAACCACAAGTGATGTTGAGGGGGGAGGGGGTCATCACTCGATGCTTCATGCCATTGCTGAGGTGTTGCCAATTTGTAGTTAAGATGAACGGTTTTAGTTAACATTTGAATACTTGATTTTTCAATATTAGATACACCTTGATTTGATCCCGTGTGAACCCTACTCGTTGTTGAATCTGTCATTACATGAATCTTTACTTATCACTTTGAGGTTTAGCTATCATAAGGTTTGAAACTACAACGGTTCCTTGTGAACACAACTGGTTTCACTCACTGGTCAAACATGAGCTGCGGAGTGCATGGCGTTTCAATCCAACTCTGGCATTGAGCGGGGCACACACCCGTGATATTTGAGCTGGCATTGCTTTTCCACGGATAACGGGCACGTTCCCATTTCCGCTTTACTTGCGCGTTTACTCCCCGAGTTGCTGATTAGGTAATTCCAAACTGCATTTGGCTATTCATCGTTTCGCCTTTAAGAGAGTGGTGAGTTCTGGACTACCTTTCTTGCTGGTTGTATGTGCACACAATATACACATTTTCTTGTGGAGTTCATCCAACCTTCGTAAGAACAAAAAACTGATACTCTTTATCGCACTGCATGCCACTTTCAGCAAAACTGGGCAAATATTTTATTCTATTTAATCGTCCTAAAACATTACGGTATACACCAATACATATGTGCTACATAATATATCTTTTCCAATTGCTTCCAGATGAACAGAAACCAACTTTAAGTGGCGGCTCTGGGGAGCTGCCACATAAAGTTAAAAGTTGTTTAAGAACATCTCCTGCTTTAAGGGTACGTTATAGGCGGGAAGATGGTCTGAAGCTTTCGCTCAATGGGAACGTCTCACAAAAGTCCTAAGGACATGGTCTTATTTTACTGCAGGGGGAGTGAAGAAGAAAAACAGTGTAGGAGTGGAAAGTAAAGACGCGTTCCGGAATAAAAGCTGTCTTGAAAGTGATCTCTCTCAATTTTCGAAATACCGAGACATGCTGCAGCAGAGCGCCAGATCATGTTCACCTAATTATCATTCCGTTACCCAACTTGTCATCATGATTAACGCCATTCCTCTGAAAAGTGTCAACCCTAAAAATAAATAAAAAGCGCTTCCATACACTTTCCGCTCTAAGCAATGGTACAGTTTTTTCAAGTTCATGCATGTTCAGACATTCATGATTAATCCTTTTTTTGTTTTTCTTATTTTCTCAACATTTCTTTTTTGTAATCAAGATTGTTAGGTTTCTGTAAGTTTTCATTTTCATTTTGTGTAAGATTCTTCTTGTTGTAGGCGGTTTAGGCCGCTCTGGAAAAAGCGCAGTATATAAATAATAATAATAAATAAAATAGATAAATAATAAATTCGTTTTGCATGAAACATATCAGGTAAAAGTTCTTTCGCAACAAGCTTTGCTCATGAATAAAAAAGAAAATAAAAAATAATTTCATTTCATTATTAGGCAGTAAACATCTTCTCGTTGGGGTTACGTTTGGTTACCTAGTTACCATGGCCACCGAAACAAACGAGACGATGGAGATAAATAGCCATAAATGCTTGATAACATTTTAACGCAGAGTAGCACTTCATTATTGCATACCATTACGTTAAACTCCAGAAGGGCTCGTTTTATACCCTCCTAAATTTCAAAATGGGTTCATAAATGTCGCTGTTTTATTTAATGACATTTAGAATCAAGATGACATTCACAAAGGGGATGTTATGAATGAGGCCTGAAGAAAGATTTGTCAATGTCGAAATATTGTTAGGGTATAAGATGATACGAAATTTTGTTTCATTGAAGCTAATAAAATACCGAATGGAACAGAAGTTTTATTTCATATTATGAAGAATGTCAATTGAATCTTTAAAGACATTTCAAGTTGAAGGAGACTTTCGTTTTGGAGTACCAGATCGTCCGATCGATGGCTCTTGACTCGGGCAGTTTGTAGTATCCATCATTGCCTCGTGTTTCGAGTTGTAATGAATTCCTCTCAGTCTCGTCGTGATTTATGGACCAATAATCGTGCAATGATTTCTCCCATTCCAGCCCAAATCGAACCCATCGTTCTTTCCCGCAATCGAGCGGTCATTATGAAACGCTTCAAACATAAAAACAGTTGAAATCAATCACTAACCCACATGTTCTAATTTTTTGTCTTCTTCAACATTGGCCTTTCGGTTTCCGGAAATTGCTTGGGCATCCTATAGGAAAACAAAGCACTATTCAGCATTTTCACTGACGCAATGGTTGATACAAGCTGGCAAGCTATAAATGAATCAATAGTGAAATGATATGTTGTGAAGATTGTTGCGGCAGCCTTACTGGTGTGGTCATATATGATTTAGTAATGCGTGATATGCCCTCCCTTCCCCTCCGTCTGAAGTTAGAGAATGTTTAATCATTGTCACGCAGCGCCGTTCTAGTCCCCCCCCCCCCCCATGCACCCCATGTTTGTGGAGGGCTGTAGCACATCCATTTTCGATACACCATGGGTTATGTGTGATGATGTTGACTATGTAATCCGTAAGCTGAGATTAGCCAAGTTCATCTGCTTTCAAAATTCAGATTTAAACTGGATTCACATAGGTCGATTAAGAAAACTGCCTTATTTGTGTATGAAATACTACTTTAAGTTATTACATTCCTTCGACTGTATTAACCCTATTACATGGAAAAAATCCTAAAAAGATTCTCAAATCACAATGATATTTTTGGTTTTCTTTGAGGGCATCACTGTGCAACATTTTACACCCTAGAATAGTAAATTATCTCAACCAGGACATTGCAAATCTTTCAACACTTAACTTTCTGGCATGGTATATAGAGCCGTTTCATTGCTTTGTGACGATTTACATTCACCTAAAATGTAATCAAATTGTAATACTATTTAGTTGGGAGAATTGAGGAATCGATCAGATCAGTGTTTCCCTTTTGTTATCATTAATAATGGTCCGTTCTCACCCAAACGTTCAGATTATCTTTAATTGTACATCTAGCATTGAAGTCACTACCTTGGCACCATTTTCTCTCATCTGAACAAAGTTACATGTCACAAGTATTCTTCAATAGCATCAATGACAGACAACCCCCATTTCCCTGTTTTCATTCATGTATATAATATGTTAACAATGTAAGCTGTAAGCTAAAATCATCACAACTTCATCTGCTCTCCCAAAGGAAATTATATGGTTGATGTTAAATGCTGTCCTGTCATTACTTTATAAGGGGACCCTTCAGAAAACCGTCTTTGTTGTTGTCATATTAATACGTAGGCGAAACCAATTCGTCACCAAGATTTTCCTTGGAGAAAGAGACTGAGAAAATTAGTCTACCCAGAAGATTAGACTATAATCAGACATATTTGTATACAAACTCTGGAATTTGGTTCATGAAATTTGGTCTCGTAGTCATAAGATACATCCAATTAGTGAGGGGAAACATACATCTAATCTCAACAAACATGCTCATTCATATTTTTCTCTTTTTAACGAGATTTTGAATCAATATTAAATCTTACTTATTAAATCTCTGTTTGTCAATCACAGGTCAACGATATTTAAATTGGACATGACAGCTCTAATAAAAGATTACACAAATGTTAAGCCTCTTGGCAAACTGTACGATCCGACTGCGATCCAATTCCAACAGAAAGACAATTGTAGATATGAAGAAAGAAAATCTTTCTCAACGATGCTCTTAACACAAACCATCGAAATTCAGTGCATTTAAAGCATTTTAGACAAATAAACGGCCCAATCGGCTTCAAATCGTAAACAATCGCACTACTGGTTCGACGTCACTCTAAGATTCAGTAACCTCGAATATTAGTATTTGACATTGCTGGTAACTTCTTGATCCTACTCAGTGCTGTAACAGATTTCTAAAAAATCGCACCGTACACAGATCTTATAGTCTGCGGAGTGCTTTAGGCATCCACGTTAATGATGTATGTCTATTTTGTAGATTATCTTTAAAAAAATCTATCCTTTACATCTATGATAATGGATTTTTAAAAAGAATCAATAAGGAAGGTGTTGCGGACCTAAATTGTATTCTTTATCACACAACAATGCAAAGACCATCCAAATAATTAGTGCTGTATGTTCTCGATGCGGGGAGGAGAGCGGAATGCTCATTGGTGTAGTGTAGAAACTGAAACAAGGAAACTTGACTCAGTTCTTTGGGTTGGGTAAAGAGCGAGTGATTGTAGGTTAAAGAAGCATCATAATGTATCCATGGGCGTATGGGAACACTTTTGCCAAGATAGGGGTAGGGCGACTTCTCTTTTCCGCATATCAACTTTTTTTTGTATATTTATATTTTGAAAGGGGACACAAGTATTGGATCTTTCTGATAGTGAAGTGGAATTTCGTCACCAAAGACAGATAAACCGCCTCGATGTTAAATTATGGAGTGGGGAGAGGGTGGGGCTGCCTGAATAGAAGGTGACGGCTGGTAGCTTGTTTAAATGATTTGGAGCCTGCAGCCACCACCACCGCCCCCCCCCTCACCCTCCCCTCCCTCATTTCGCCTCATATGCTAAAATTATTGAAGTACTGCTTTGGAGACAATCATATGGTACGTCTTTTCAATCTAGAATATAAGCATGATTAAGGATTTCACCTTATATTTTATAGGTGAAGCAGATTATAAGATGGATAAAATGTTCTTAAATTTATACAAGAGGAACTCTATTGATAGTATTGATATTCCGTTTGTGTATAATACATATCACTTTATGGCATATCTTATGTACGCATTTTAAAAGAGATTTGAAAAATCATCACAACGGCTTTATTTCTATATACTATAATCAGTCCGAAGTGAATTTCAAGATATAAATCCTATAGGTACCTTCTGACTTAATATATAAATATATTAATGTCTTACTGATATTATCACTGTCAGATCTGGATAAAGATTAACGAACATTGTGGATTTAAAAA
The DNA here is from genome assembly GCA_003118195.1 of Hemicentrotus pulcherrimus. Classification (NCBI taxonomy): domain Eukaryota; kingdom Metazoa; phylum Echinodermata; class Echinoidea; order Camarodonta; family Strongylocentrotidae; genus Hemicentrotus; species Hemicentrotus pulcherrimus. The sequence continues at coordinate 162,686 of BEXV01000661.1, forward strand.
TCCAGTCTCGAAATCTTGTTTTAGTAATAAGGCTAGTATTTGGGTTGTATTATGTTTCGTTTCGATGACAGTCATGGTATTAATGGATGGTTGTGTGATTAAGGTTTCAATGATTTCTCTTCCCCCCTTCCTTGGTCATTTATCCTCCCACAGCAATCACCTTCAACTCTCGTCTCCTTCCTTTTCTTTCCTATTATTTTCACTTCTTTTTTTTTTTCTTCTTCTTCTTTATTATATATATTTTCTTCTCGTTTAATTGATCTTCTCCTTCGTCTTTTTCTGCTTCTCTTTTTTGTCTTCTTTTTCTACTCTTCTTCTTCTTCTTCTTCAACTCTTCTTCTTCTTCTTCCCTTTCTTCTTCTTCTTATCCGTTTATCTTCCCCTTTACCTTTTCTTCTCTGTAAATCTCTCTTTTATGTTCTATTCTCTTCTCGCTTGCCCTTCTCTTAATCTCCATGCCTCCTTCTGTTCCCTTCTCTTTCTGCTCTCTCTCTCTCTCTCTCTCTCTCTCTAATCTTTACCCCGCTATCTCATTCTTTCTCTCCTATTTATGTTATCCCTTGTCCTCTGTACATCCCCTCTCTCTACATCTCTCTCATTCTATTTTCTATTCCATCTCCCCTCCCCTCTCTCTCTCTTCTCTTCTCCCCTGACATATCTCTCTACTCTCCCTGTCTCTCTTCTCTCTATTTATCTACCTCCCCTTCTCTCTCTCTCTATCTCTCTCTCTCTCTCTCTCTCTCTCTCCCTCTCTCTTCCATCTTCCATCTTCCCCTCAATATGCCGGCATTTACATCAATGTTTAAAATGATGGATATCCTGGAGTTCTTCCACACTTTCATTATAATTATAGATGAGAAAAGGCGATTTCTTTTCTTCCAATATGCAGCCAGCACCACAATTCTGAAAATGTTCTCGTCGATGAGTATTACACACACACACACACACGCGCGCGCGCGCGCACGCACACACACAATACACACGCGTCACTACGTATCAAACATGCTTCGTTTTGTGCACTTTGCATCAAACATCAAATAGCAGAATCGGGGGAAATTTCGGAAAATAATTAATTTTCCTAAGTCAGGTAAAAAAGGTCGGAAGACATCAAAATATATCTCTTTCAAAAAAATAATTAACCTATCTCACGTGATAGCGATCGACGCCACTTTCTATCATTACATTATCATATCATAAATTATTTACAAACGTGTTAGCGCCATATAATTCTTATTCACATGCATCTAGACCTCTAATGGTTGCAGTGACCTTTTTTAAAAATATAGATATCATTCATCCATACGTGCAACCAGTAATAATCACGGGCTTATTAGTTTCATTGTATGGTTCACTTTCGTTTGTTAACCCTAGCACTTCAAAGAATAATAATTAATAATGATCGGATCATATTAACTCAGGGTAGCCCCATCACTATTAAAGGGAAAGTCCACCCTGATATAAAATTGCTTTGAATAAAAGACGAAAAATGAGAAAAACAAATAAGTGAGGTTTGTGCAATATCCGATTGAAAATCGGCAACTCTTTACAGATCTTGCGGGTTCCTCTCCAATTTGCTCTGTAGATAAATTATATTAGTTATTGATGACTGAATATTTTTGTTTTATACAGGGGTTGCATGTATAAAAAGCGTTTGAAATAATTACATTTAGAATGAATGTATGTCTACAAATTTTCTTATTAAAGGCATCGCTTAACAATATTAATTCGGAGATGCATGACCCTATGTGTTATCAGTGTGTGTGGTATGATGTAACTTGAAGCCCTAAAAAAATGCGCTTCAAAATGATCATGAACTGCCTCAAAACAGTAAAAAAAATCTTTGTGTAACCGTTTTCATCATTCTTTTCCCCATTAGACTGTAGTGTTATAAAAACAGTTAGGATAACGAAAGATGAAATATCGATTTCCAATTATAAATATCTTGATAATCAGACGGGCGATCGGCTTGTAAAAGTCATGGGATTCCTGACTCACGTCAAGGTTTATAATTATGATTGCAGAATGAGTTAAATCCAGGACTTTGTTTCATAATCTGAGGCAATGTTACTGAGTCACTTTAAAGGAAATGGAATGATTGAGTTTTTTTTTTTTTTTTTTTTTTTTTTTTTTAGTTCAGAGCAAATGTGACAGCACCTCGCAATGCACTTCAGAGAGTTACTCATTTGTGTTTGATTGATCGCACCTTTAACAGTTCATTGCTCTTTTTTTTTTTTACTGCTTTTGCTAAAACCTTTATTGACCTGTTTTTCTCATTCTTTGCTTTTATAAAATGCAATTTGTTATCAGGGTGAACTTCTCTTTAAAGCCGCTCCTCCTTTGGGCACTGAAAGTATTGTTACCCTAGTAGGTACCCTTTATTATATAAAACACATGGATAGAGTGGGGAAAATCTACCTTATCTACGGAAGTAAGCGCTAAAAAGGATCGAAACTAGAACCTTTCGTTTGAGTGTTAAACGCGATAACCTTCACAGTGCTCCCACAATACACACTTTCACGGTTAAGGCCGCCATTTTACTTTGCGAGTAAACATTTCGTCCTCAATGTTTTCAGATGCGCATGCACTGTACGGTTGCGTCACTGCCTGAACTGTGCGCTCACATGATATTGGCATGGGCGCCATTTTAAATTACTATTTTACACCTTGGTTTACTCGTAATTTAATGTCAGTGCATGCGCTCTCTTGTAACCGTGAAAGGGTGTATTATATATAATGTGAGTGGGGAGGACTGGATAGACTCGCAACCGACAAACCTGTGATTAACTTAACTGGTTTGAGTAATACCTGTGTTTTTTTAATAATTAATTTTCATTTGTTGTGGGGGCGTATTGCGAGCAAATATTTAGCAATGTTATAAAAAAAAAAGGATTTTTATTTACTGAGTAGATGACCTTTTATAGGCTGATCACTTCTAAAAACAAATAATTGCTACCATTATAGCCAGGTTTGTAATTAATCAAGAAAAAAGGAACACCTGTGTGAAAATGCCCCCTGGAGTCGACCGACATTAACCTCTGTAATCCTTTAACTTAATTGAGTGTTAGTAATATCAATTATAGCTGACACGCTGAATTATATATCTTAGGTTATGGGTATTTATTGAATATACGCCGCAGCTGCGTTTTAATTATCACGGTTAAAGGGGAGCAAAAGCGCGAAGAATTGAATGCGAAAGTCAAATATTCGTATGTATTTTGAGTTGATAATAATTATAGCATGCAGTGAAATTTATCTGATCGTAGAAATTTTTTGAGATGTAAATTTGCAAAATAACAACAACAAAACATTTTGTTAAAATCGAATAGATCACAAACGGCATCTGCAGAATTGCTTGCAATACCCAATAGCTCTATCATGTTTTTGATAAAAGTAACAATTCAAATGCAGCTCATTTTGTATCTCAAAATTCGACAAGTATAAGTAAAAAGGGAAAAATTATCTCTGCATATTAAGGAAATATATTCAAAAATTGATTAAAATATTGTCTATTGCCCAAAGTCCTTGTTGATATCAATATCGGTGTCAGAGTGATATGTACAGTATTGGAATGACTTGGGCCCCGTCTTATACGCAGTTGCGATTAATTGCAACTTGTTTGCGTAAGAGATAGGAGACTGCAAATTTGCGATTGTTTTGGATAATCGCAGATCCTTATCAAACGGGGCCCATGCAGGCCCATGTAACATGAATATTGACGATTTATCATAACTACTCAATATTATTTCGTCAATCTATCGTTACATCTGTAGTTAACCTTATCACTGTGAATTCATTTTACAGGTAGAGAAGAAAGCAAAGTAGACAAACAATTAAGTGCAACAAGATTTGATATTTAATCGAATTTGACTATTGACTCTAGGTCGATATCAATATTACTGAGCCTTTTGTTCTTGAAATTGTGCATTCCAAAGGAGCTTAGACATACCTCCTTGGTATATCCAGTTTTAATATTGAAGAAATCACATCGGTAGTCCGGTCATGGATGGGCCGAATTTATTTTGTTAAATCTAAATTTATAAATATGATTTTATCAATACAACATGTAAGCATGAAAAGCAAGGCATGTAAACACATCACTGCAAGAGCAAACTTGAAAAGTCTTCCATGTGCTTCCCTTATTACATATACTCAAAAATACATCCTCGATTGGAAGGACATTGCAGCCATCCAATCATCTTTTCCTCCGTGTTATGAATATTACCCTACATTTCAGATACATTGTCGTATGAACTCCAAGCCCATCAAGGCGTCCTTTCACTTCATGGCCTTGGGAGAATAGTAGTACAATGATTGATCAATTGCTCTATTTCGCTTTCCCCAGCCTTTCCCCATTAAATTCATTAAATCTGAAACATACTATTCTATATCTAGGGTAGCGCTAGTTTAAGGTGCGTTTCAATATTGTGCAAAAAACTCAACGTGGTGTATTGCATAAATGAGGATAGAGTCGGGTAAGGGAATATCGTCTGCCCGCAAGAAAGCCGTAAGGGGCCATCTACTGCCAATGGTAGTAAACGGTTTTCTTGCAGGCAGCTGACACGATGTGGACAGTTAATAAAAGGGTGAATTGTATATTGCAACAAAGGAGAGTAAAGTAAGCTATATAGCGAAAATTGTCGACTGCGGGCTAGAAAGCCGTAACAGCTATCTATTGTCAAGGGCAGTAACGGCTTTATTGCAGGTAGCCGACGTGGGGCGGGAAGTTAGCTGAAAAGGGGGTAAATGTGGCCAGAAATCTAGTCATGATTAAGCAAAGTGCTCGCTTTCATTGTATAAATATATCATTTTAATACCAGACGGAAGGGCGCTTTGGACATATTCATTGAATTGTGAAGGTCAAATGTGATTGGGTATGCGACGAACATAGAGCTGGAGCCAAAAGCGAAGAGGTTTGAGACAAAGGAGTTTTTTTCTCGGACATTCTCTGTGTTACTGAACTATTGGTAGAGTGACTGGTATTGACCCTTAAAGGAAAAGTCGATCTTTGAAAACAAGGCGGATGTCTCTGTAAGAAAATGATTTAATTATGAAAATGGCGTAATCATAGGATAATGATAGTGATAATACCAATAGTAGTAATAACTATATTGGCGACAACACTTACGATGATGACAATGATGACGACGATGATGAAAATGATGTGAACGATAATGGTGATGGTGATTGTTGATAATGATTTTAATGATAATAATCATAACATTTATGCTAGCTATAATAATGATAATGATAAGAAGAAAAAGAATAATTTTAACAATTAACAAAATAACAGAAGAAATAATAAATAGTGATAGTGATAATGATCATAATAATGATATTAGTAATGATGGATATATGGTGTCTGCAATCGTTGTATTACCCTAGCCTTAACCCAGATACCATGACAAGGTTCTCGAGCACTCGCAGAATACTTTCTACGGGTATCCATTTACCTGAATCATCTTGTTAGAGAGTGGCAAAAGTATGTCTTATCAAAACATATTTGAGCTATGGCAAGGATTCGAACCCCATAAATGGGCTGCATAGGCCGTCTACATATCCACTAGACCGCACCAACACCTTTAATAGATTTGTATATGAACGTATAATGTACGGGGACCAAAGTCTTCAAATATGTATCAATACACCTGCTATCCGTCTCCCATTACATATTTTCTCCCTTTGTTTACCCCTTACCCACCTCCTCCCTGTTTATCGATTTATAATTCACTGTTGGGCTTTCCCAACCGGTATTTTGGAATATGTTCGAAAGATGGAAACCAATAATAAAGGATTTGTCCTCAGGGGATAATATTCGCTAAACTTGACGTTATACATCATACAAATGTGAAGGAGATCATTGCTGAATATCATGTATTTTAAACGCATATGTACAAATGCCCAAGTGCGATTGGTATTCTGAGAATTTAAAGGCATCGTTTCATGGTGGAAAATTACGATAATGTCACTTGCACAAGACGCAACAGACTTTCAAAAATTCAATTCAATGGCTCTTTCAATAACTGATTATATTGTTTTTGCCTCTTAAAGGTACAATGTCCCTTTTGCAGCCAACCTCAAATTCTGCAGAACTTTGCAGGAATCATGAATATGTCATGTATGTCCTATCTGTGAAATTTAAACGTTAGCAGTGTCCTAATATTCAAATTATGCAAGGAAACCCGTTTCCTTGCTAGACTTCACTGTCAGACACTATTGAGTGACTGACAGGCTTTTTTTCTTCTTTGGTGATTACATACATAAAATGAGCTGTAAAGGATTTGTCTACATCAATAACCCACTTCTTGTTTTGGCCAAAATTAAACTGAATCTTTGTACAGCATTAAACGTACGACAATGCGGTACAGTGGTCTGGAAATCAAGACTATTACTTATTGGCTCTATAACTCCTAAGTCGATTTGACAACTAATAGTCGTTATTTTCACACTTAAAGACATTTTCAAGCCTCCTTTTTAAGGGGAGTTCTAAATTAGTTTTATCTTTCAATACCATTGGAATTTAACTTTTTCATTTTTTTTTTTTTGGTCTGCAAATGGGACATAGAACCTTTAAAGTCATGTTACATCATTGAAATGTTCGAACATTTTTTGTAAGTCGACCTATTTGTACATGGCCCTAGTACAGTTGTTATGATATTGTGGTATCCACTTCTTCCATTTTCCCCTCTCATCCCCCATAGTGTGATTGCATGTGTGCCTTTAAGATGAGAATATGACGGATCAAACTCAATCAGGGTGGAAAATTCTGTTTTCGGTTCAAATAAATATCTTGTTAGGGTAATGGAAAATATAAATTATTGAAAAGACCAGTACGCGAGTCCCCTTTATTGAATTATAAAGTGAATTGTTGCTTTCTTGATTGAGTCACTTGAAAGAAGAATCCCCTCCCTTCTCTCGCCTTATTATTCTTGAAGGCAAAACTCAACCCAAAGGCAGAATATTGTTTAGTTCGAAACGCTTAAGTATCTTTAAAAATGTTGTGATTATTTGTCTTCAAGGCTATTAATTGACTGTTCTGCCATTGATAATTTCCCCTATCATTTTAGTAGTATAATGTGTTACTTTTATTATTATCTTGATTGATTTAATAATTATTTAGTTATTGTTATTGTTAATATCCTTATTATTAATATAATTATTATTAATATAATTTATTTTATTGATATTATGTTTGTCGTGATTATAGATATAATTACTATAATTTTCATTATCATTATTCTTATGATGATTATTATTATCATAATCATCATCGCTATCATCGTTAATTTCATCATCGTTCTCACTATTTAAAAAGCGACAGAATGCGATATTCGTTGCTTTTGTTTAATATCATCAATATACAACACTGCACCCACATACTTTGGCATGCACATAATTTGAATTATACACCAGCGCACATTTGATTTACTGCATCAGTAAAACCCTCAAGGGTGTGATAAATCATGGTACTAACATTTGTTTTTATTTCACATTCAAACTGTCCATTCGCAATACCAAATAACAGTCATCGAGCCCTTTAACATCTCCTATTATACATTTCTACTTATGAACAGTAACGTTTTTCGTTCCATGATTATCAATGCGTTCATTTTCTGGTATAACGCCATCGCTCATGGTTTTTACGTAACGCAAGAGTGGTTTTGTAAAGAGGGTTTTTCCGGCTCATCTGCGATGCAATTGAGTGAAGTGCAAGGTACAACTCCGTAACCCTTTACTTTAAAGGGAGAGTACATGTAGTATTTGAATACCCAGAGTTCGCTCACCTTTTGCAAAGGAGTTTAAACAATGATAATGATTATGTTACTAACAAAAACACCAATAGTAATGATGATAATGAATTATGATAATGGTAATAATAAATAGTAATTCTAACTAATAATAATAATAATGATTACGATAATAATAATAACATTAATAATGATGATAATATTATGCACCAAGCAAGGTGCTTAATGCGCTTCAATAGTACCCCGGCTCTGCTAGGCTAACCATTCCAGTGCTCATTCAATTATTAAAGGTAATACAAAGTTTTGGTATCGGGTCAAATGCGATCCTATATTATTCAGTGATCGTTGTCGCGGTCGAAATCGACTCTAAAGTTATGAAATTGTGAATAATAAACACTTTATGTTGATTAGCTCCCTCTCAAGGTCAAGATATTAATTAAGCTATAAAACAATGTTTATTGACTAAAATCGACCGATCAGCTATTCTCGTTCGGAAATTATATACCACAACTACATATTCTGAGATTTTCATGGTCGCAGCAACCAGTGTACGGCCGTAGGAGCTATTTGAAATTCATCAACATTTATCGGGAGCACCGATAAATCTTTATATTCAATTTTTCTCGATAGCAGAAGTGTTTTAGGGTCTAAAATTTCTAGTGCTTTTGATACATCCACAGGGGCATCCAAATATGGCAAAATTGTAAAGAATCACTGTCCACCCATTTTTCAAAATGTCCCAAAACTTTGTAATACCTTTAATCCCTTCCTAACGGTACTTAGGTCTTGCCAATGGACATCAGTGCCGTGACGAGACTCGAACCACGATTCTTGTGATCCACAGTCCAAACGACTTATCCACTAGTCCATGATACCTGTATATCTACTCTTAATCTACTCTGTATCCACACTTTTAATGAAGAGTAGTTGAAATACACCTTTTTTAGGGAGTAATTGGGAATCGTTATCTTTAGAGGTAAATCCACTCCAAAAGAAGTGACTGAAAAACTCTTTTTGATTTTACTATATTACAAGTGATCCCTAATTATGACTTCCATCAAATGGGATCCCACTCTAGACTTCTACACTTCAATTACCTCTTGAGGCTGGAATTGTTCAACTGTATATCATAAACAATTGCGCGCATTTAATGACTTTCTTATATTCACAGAGCTTTGTGTTATAAAATATAGAAATATGACGCGTTTTGCACGTTACGTCATCGTTAAAAAGCGGCGGGTCTGTAGCGTCTCAATGAGCCTTTAGAGTGTAATATCAATTAAATTTGAATAAGATATTAAATTCAAATTCAAGGAAACTTGGTCACTCAGCTACCATTATATTATGATACCGTTACAGAAACCTTCTACCTTTTGGTACATTAAAAGTGGCTGTTTATATTTTTGCTTGGTCGGAAATCTCTGAGGAGTGGCTGCACCATCCCAATCCCCTTGCCTCTTCTTAAAAATAAATGTGGTGTATATGGTGATATGCTTACATTACACTCTCATCTTCCATTGCGTGATATTATGGAAGCGTGTGTGCATTTCTTTACGCTTCAGAGCCTTCTTTGCCGTTTCATTTCGAGAGAGCTTGACCTTAGCTCTGTGTCATCATCTGATGATGTCGTGTTTATAGTTTCCTTGAGATGGATATCAACCGAAAGACATTCGTTTTCCTGAAGGTCCGTAATTTCGAAGCACAACTTCCCATACCAAGGGGCTCATGGCTCTGAAAATGAAATAGGGTTCATGATGCCGAACAAAAAAATTGTGTTACATTAAAGCGCTGTTATCGGAAGGTTCATGATTCCGAAATATTCACTAAGTGAAATGGTGTTCGTTATTTCTAAAGTTTATGAATCCGAAAAAAACGTTCTCAAAGAATAATATTAGCTTCACGGGTCATAAATTACTATTTTTATTCTGGCATTAGCCCGCCTGCCCTAAGGCACTAAAAGCATTAGGGTATCAATCTACCGGTCCATTTGTAGCAAATGTAGATTGATGTTTTACCAAATGACATTAGTGCCGCATAGGGACTTGAACCGCGAACCATGTGATCCACAGTCTGCTGACGTATTCACTAGACCACGACATCTATCTTTAGACAGATAAAAGCCTGGATTACTAATACCAATGCTTTAACTTATGTTTGAATTCAGATGTTATAAGCTAAGTGCAAGCTCAAATCAGAACTCATGACGTTATCAAATGAAGCTCAACTCCATTAGTGACTACGGTCCTAGTGACACATTCCCTTAAAGGGGACGAAAGAGCTCTTGTACATTGCATGATCTAATTATAATCCGAGCAATTTCATGTTATTTCATTCAATAAGAGACAAGTAAATTCTCTTTTCGGCGTCTGCCAAAAATGAAAGTCGCCACGGTATTGCCATGAATGAGAATGTTCGTCTTTCACGTGGGACTCGGTACATTACTAATGGTAACAAAGACACAATGTAGAATAGCTAATTATCTTTATTTCGTATTTATTTGTTATTTGATTATTCATTTATTCATTTGTTTATTAATTTTTTCTTATATTCAATAAGTAATTTTGCCATTTTAGTAATGTAGTAATTTATTTATTTATACGTTTGTTCATTTATTGACTTTTATCTTTCATTTATTATTATAATAATAATAATTACAGTGCTTATATAGCCCCTAACACTTACTATGTCAGAAGTCTCTAAGCGCTCTACAATAATGCAGCATAATTACCCTGGCTTTAGCAGTGCAGCTGTTACGCGCGCTGCGTTTCAAGGAATAAATTCCTACCAGGT
>BEXV01000661.1:183442-195449 GCA_003118195.1 Hemicentrotus pulcherrimus
AGCATTTGTCTACATCAATAACCCACTTCTTATGTTGGCCAAAATAAACTGATTGAATCTTTGAGCAGCATAAAACGTATGACCATTCGGTACAATTGTCTGAAAATCAAGACTATTATTTTTTGGCTCTATAGCCCTAAAGTCGATTTGACAACTGATAGTTGTTATTTTCCCACTTGAAGACATTTTAAAGCCCCATCTTTTTTAGGGAAGTTCTAAATTAGTATTATCTTTCAAATGCAGTTGGAATTAAACTTTTTCATTTTTGGGGACTGCAAATGGGACATAGTACCTTTAACATGTTTCTTGTGAAGAACATATACAGAGCTCTACAGGACAGCAATAACTCTTAGATTGTTTATAATTTACTATTTTATTGTATGTCATTGACAGAGTATTGGGAGAAAAACCTCATGCCAGTTGTGCACACGACCTCCCACACACCCTCACCCTCACCCACACACACCTCTTGTCGTTGAAGAAGTGACTGAAACGAAACTGAATCATTACGGAGTGTATCTATTTACTGTTCAACATTACTAAGAAATGTGATAGCTTACATGCGCCATCAAAATGATGAAAACACTTTATTAGTGAGTTTAGAAGTGGCGGTTACCCTACCTCTCATCTTGCTCACAATACTCTCGCCGCATCTTAACTCTTGAAGAAGGGGTGACAATCTTCAAAGAGTGAAGGTGGATCGTGTTTGATCCTCGAGTGCCCATGTATTTGCATAACATTTAAATGCAATGCAAACTCAAGATGCTGAATGGTACAACATTAGGAAGCATAGCCAAAGTTAAGAGTGAAGCAAACCAATGCCAGTGGCATTAGGAGCAATCCGCTGGAGAAAGCTCAATAACATCCCACTTACTATTTAACGATAAAAACCGTTTAGTATATAGTCGCTCTGTGTAGTATGTGTAAGCCTGCAGAAATTCGTGAGGAAGAATATAAATGAGAGAGGGGAGAGAGAGAGAGAGAGAGAGAGAGAGAGGGGGAGAGAAAAGAGAGAGAGAGAGAGAGAGAGAGAGAGAGATTTAGCCTCAAGAAATTCGTCAGGAATAATAATTATAAATGAAAGGAGGAAGAGAACAGGGGAGAGGAGAGGGTAGGTACTTGCTCTTTGAATGTCAAGCCATAATTAATTGCTTGGCAATGATAATGGACTAATGGAAGATGACATATATTATTTTGATTGATCTATATTTGCCACACTCAACCCAGGTGATGTTAATGGGTACCTGAAATTAATTAATTCCTTGAAATGCTAGAGCGCCTTAACGGCAGCACAGCTAAAGCCGGGGTAACAATCTTCAAGTTTGGAAGCGCTTGGAGACTTAATTGTAATTCGCGCTATATAACAGCTGAGTATTATTTTTATCAATACCATTCTCGAAGCAATTGAGAAAGGCCCGAGTGTCACCATAATTTAAGTCCAATCAAAATAGGATAAAATGTACTCATAGGATTTATCCTCACCTTGGTTCGTTAATTTTAGCAATCACATGAAGGCAAAGAAATAAATATAAAATACGATACATTTACGTAATTGTTATAGTGACAACCGTTACGACACAGTGGAAAGAAAATGTAAATATCTGTTTAAGCATCATTTTCTTCACCAATTTAGAAGTCAAATATAAGATATAATATCCATCACAATTTAAAAATTTCCTTTTGTAGATATTAGTGATTGGAATGTTTGTCGGTCCCGGGTCAAGAGCGGTTTGAAAAGTTATGTACATCGTAGTATGCTATTATCATTATAATCATTATTCTGTGAATATCATCCCTGTTCTCAATCTGTGTACCATGAGCATCATAATAACTATATAATTATGTTCAAAAGTTCATTTAGATGATTTTCATGATTCATAAGATATTAGATATAAACGTCTCACACGGTTTTGATCGGGACCCTTGTCTAATATATTGAATGTATAGTGAAACAATATTTTTGGGCAGCTCAGTCATTATACAATGTTAGCATGGTTAGATAACTCCTTCCAAATGCCCAGGAATACAGGCAAGGGTCGGATCCAATTTCAAGACCAACTGACATCTTTCATCCCGAGGCAGTATTCTACTTAAAATAACAACCACTAAAACGTCCTGAAAACAATTTCTGACGGTTCTGCCAACAGAATCAATATCTCATCTCTCTACACCCCTAAGCATCGCTCATATACTGCGGCTATTGTTGTTATCTAAACGCGGATGTCCTATCGTTACTATGCAATGGCGTATTCATAAACAGATTAACCACCCCCACCGATTTTTTTTTTTAATGATAGCTTTCTATCCTACACCTGGGGGCGGGGGGTCCAGAATTGTTTTTAAAGAAGAAAAAAATAAGGGAACGAAAAATAGCTTTAAATTGGGAGGGCGGCACAACTTCCCTAAATTTGCTGACCAGCCCCCAAAAAGGTCTAAAAGGGCGTCTCCTCAAAAAGAAATGGGGAACAATCTGGGAGTTATGTATTGAATGTATATTAGTGGCATATCAAAGAGGGGGGNCCCCCCCAATAATTAACTCGCAACCGGACTATGCAACAAAAGATCATTGACTACCGCGTTTTTTGCTTTATCTCCTCGGCTCTTCCCCGGCCCCTCCCCCTTGTATGACTATCCTTGATCTACCTATGATACCATCAATATAATTTAATTCATATTGCTTATAGATTTTTTTTTATTTGATTGACAGCGTCGATTTAAAATGATTATATAGTGTAGCATATCATTTTCTAATTTCGACTGGACGAAGATAACCCAAAGTAAACTCCATTATCAGTTCGGACAATGGCGACGTGTTACACGATACGTCTATGAATAGACGTATTGTGAATTGAAATATATACCTAGAAGTCCATTTACCCGCTCGCGAACGTATATTGAAAAACAAAAGGACCTCCGGCTAAGAAAAATTGAATCATAATGTCCCATCCAGCATTTTTGAATACGAGGAGGAATAGGTTTTATAAATTATGATGTAATATTTGTTGTCTTCATGTACCTGAAAATTTAAATGGGTCAATCGTAACCGAACAAAATTGCATTAAATATGGGTCCCGTTGCACTTAACTTACCATTGATGGTAACTTTGCCATCAATAGCAACTACCATGGAAACCTTGATTTTGATTGGATGTTGTGCCCTGTTACCATGGTAGTTACCATCAATGCTAAGTTTTATGCCACAGGGCCATGGTTAATGAGTACATTAACTTCAGGGGCTCTAGACAAGCTTATGTTACATCATATTGGTTTTTGCCACTATCTTGATCTCCTTAGGAAAATGTTGATATCTTAAATGTATCAATTTCAGAGCAAAATATTGAAAAACAAAGTGAGACGTATAGAAAAGGATGAAGGAGAGGGGACGAGATATTCATTTTATTTGGCCATAACAGAATATGAAGCGTTCATATCAACCAAAGACTGTTAACATTTTCTAAAGTAAGGAGCCTCCTTATGTGCAGGTTTTTTTATTTGTTAGCATCTTATCTCGAAACAAACTGAACCAAAATTGTCAGGGAAGTATCGTTTTTTCAAGAGAAGTTTACGTCCAGAATTACAATTTGAAAATGGTTATTACTATCAAAATTGAGCACAGTTATAATTAAAATTGAGAAACACGATTGCAAGGGCTTGGGAGAAATCAACCCTATGGTATTTTAAATACCTTAATGTATATCCCACTCAAATCATGTTTGGATTACCTACCACGTCATTATAATGTTTCCATCATCAATATCTAAGAAAATGAAAGATTGTGAAACTGTATGCAAAGAGCAAATTGGATAGGAGCTCCTAAGTTAGGTCACAGTGTTCTCAGCTTCCCCCATAATGTCCTTCTGGCTTCAATCTGGTTGTTCATTTTGGCTTTGTGATGTGATTGTGGTAGCGAGAGTGAGGCAGCCCAGATAAATTGTAAAGTCATGCTCTGCCAAGGGCGAAACACGAGACGTGAATTTTTGTCTTGGATGACGTCATCTTCGTCAAGGCCTTCTATCTCATCTCTCTCTCTCTCTCTCTCTCTCCCTCCCTAACCGCTTTCCAAGGCAGATCTGTCTTTTTATGTGGTAGTGAAAGGAGCTGTACCTTTTCTGAGATTGTAAATTGCCGCTTTCTCTGTCTCTCTTCTTTTTTCACCCACATCATCCTGACATTTCCTGGTGTTTAAAAAAAAAAAAAAATGTTTATACCACAAAAAAGGTATACGGTCATCTTTACAACATGTACTCACCATCAGTCCTGGAGTAACAAAATTCATATTTGTGGCATCTATCAATTGAAAGTTATTATATTCAACAACGGCCCCCACGCTAAAGAGCCTATAATGAAATTTCTCACTTTAATACATGAATGCATATATATTATTCAGTATTTGTATTATTATTAAGTATTTGGCGTCACCTGTGCCTGGGAGGCGAGAAGTGAACTGAATCACCTGGGTCTCTCCTCCCAGTACAATTGATTGGGGATATATGCGCAGGTGGACCAATACACCGGGGTTACCCTACTGCTTATACGAAGAGTTCATTGGTTTCACAACGTGCACAGGTTGTGACTCTCCTCTACACAGGACATCCATTTACCGTCCTGTCAGAGGGACGAAGCGCTTTGCACTGTTTATAAAAAAAGACTATGTTGATGAAACAGGAGAGGGGCACAAAGTAGACTTAAGTCATTCGCCTGGATTGGATTCGACACGCAGACGCTTTTCCCAACTGAGCCAACTTCGCGTCTCTAAATTTGTAAAATATTTATAATTCTTTCTTTTTATTTTCTTTCGTTACACAGGATTCGGCAAACATTCGTGCAAAGAAAAATTTGGTGAGTATCATATTATATTCATATATCACTGTCACTAATATAATATGAAAATCTATCAACATAACGCGTTAGGGTGAACATTATTATGAATTTTATTTATGTTTATATGGAAGTACAAAAGTCCAAACACTTTCGTTCGTTTGTACAAAGAATGTCAGGAGTACCTCATCTAGATAGGAAGATCCATATTAAGCCAACTGATTTTCTTATCATCGAGCTCACGAAGTCCGGAAGCACAAGTCCAAACATACATATCTGTAGGAAAATATAATGTCTTAACACTGCCCCCTCCAAAACAAAATTATCAGAAGTGGCCATGTTCTACGTCGGTCTCTTAAAAAATGATTCTGGTAAATCATAATTATAATATGATTTCGTGCATGATGAAATATGTCTTGTTCAAAATGTCATCCTGAAAGTTAGAACGAAATAGACGTAGACGCGTGGTTCCTACGTTGTGATGCTTGTTGCCGTACAAGGAAATTTCAAGCTTTAAGTTTACTTAAAAACAGTGCAATGAGATACATTTAAAATAGTAACATTACAAAACATCATACTCGAGAAAGGATAAAGATGAACGGAAAGAGTGGAAAGGAAACGCATTGTCCAAACAAAAGCAATATTAAAGATACTAAAAACAAAAGCAAATGTTTTAGGATATATCAGCAGGCTTGTTTATATTCTAACAATGTGTCGCCATTCTGAAAGCTATATTTTGAAACTGAGCTCGTGTGCCGAGAGGGATGTGTACAGATAACTTTAGAAATTGAAGTTCCGGTAATGTACTCTAACGATATTGGTTACAAATTCGTACGAACATACTTTTATATTGTGTACAAATAGTCATGCTTATATTCTCACCGTCGCCCCAAAGCAAACATTGTAAGAAAAAACGTTGTGCTTAACCTTAAATTCTCCTTCGATTTTCCGCAACATATCATTTCTATCGCACTAAACATGTGCTACAAAATGTCTGTATGTCGTAGCGCGCCATGTCGTTCATTTCACGAACTTGATGTGAACAGCGTCTGGAAGAAGTGCCTTTGATATGTAATTTGAGCTGTTTTGAAGCTTTCAGGTCCGTCCTTCGATTAGGAATCACTCGGTTCGAACAAGAAATTAACGTGTCATTCGCAGGTCCACGTCAAAAATTCACGAAAATGGATATGCTGTCACTTACAAGCGAAATGTAATCTTGACGCCAATTTTTACGCAAGTTCTACGTCTTTGAACTCTCTCTTTTTTCTTCTCACTCGCATTGCAGATGTTAAAATAAAGATACAACGTCTTCGATTTTCGCGGTAACCTCAAAATGAAAACAAAAGTAACGTCCTTAACCATTGAAAACAGTGTTATTTATTTTATGTAATCATAGGCATGTAGGTTATGGGGCTAATATGAGTATTAGAAGATACAATGTTATTTATATTGTGGGGCTCTTTGTGGAATTTTTAACATGCTCCTCATACTACTGACATTTGTGCAAAGAAAGAGCTATTACTCGTAGAAAATTAAATATAAAATTGCAAGAAATAAAGATTTTAAGACGTTGGCATTACTTTCAAAAATGGTTATGTTTGATAGTTTTGCAAGGGAGAACGATTTGGGTGCCCGTTCGAAAGTAAACAAGGTTAAACATAATGTTTGCATTTTGAAAAGTACTTCACATGGCTTTTCTCAGTAAAGAATTATAGTGCTTCGCTTCTTTGTTTGAGTTTGTTATGGGTAAATAATGCATCATTAATAATTAACAACCTATATGATGTTTTTGGACGTATGCACACGTGTTTTTAAATGACAAACTCTGCATCGCAGGCGGTGTGTGTGGGTGACAGGGTGGGTGAGTTGGTGTTTCAGGTAAAAGTGTGTGTGCGTGGTATTTTTTTTCCACTTAAGTGAACATACTTGAAGATCATGCCTATTATATTGTCCACAAAAAGTGGATGATTTAATGTTGATGCCAAGAGCGATGTTAAATGGATGGTCAGATTTTATTGTAGGCGGGTCATCTATATTCATGCTTGAGACTTTGTCTCAGAAGACAGGCCAAGTGTTACGAAGATTAACTTTGAAAATATGTTTAGTTTAAATTAATTGAATGTTATAATGATTTTTTAGGCGCCGAAGGAAGATCTTGTCATTGATACGAATGAGCGGAGAGAGTGTTATCATCTGCCATGTCTGTGGAACGTGTTCCTGAATACTTTCTCAACATAAGTTATACTAAATGCTTAATACTGAATGATTAATTTCACCTTCTTAATAACACCTCGTTAAGTAGCAAATACCATCATCATTATTCTATGACGACACGCTTTCTTTTCTTTGTTTAATTCAAATTCGAACTTTAATTATCACCTGTCTGAAAAAGACCTAAAAACCCGCCATTGCCACACCGTTCAATTGCCACCGTTAGCACATGCCGTCCCACGCGTATATAACGAAGTTTGTTCTAGGCCCAGGTGAAACAGTTTAGCTAATAGAAACGGACGTCATTGGTGTATAAGCCGCACATTCCAAGCGGGAGAGTTTTGTTAGTTTAATATCTCAAAACGTATTTATATTCGGATTTGCATCGGAAGAATTGTGTTGACCCTTTGCCAGTATTCATCCGTAACAAAAGTGACGCCATGGTAGAGAAAATGAAACATATTGGAACCTTGAATATGCGATAACAGGATGGAATGAATACTGCTCTTGTATGATCAGCTTCATGCAAACACAATTCATGAAAACTATTTCGAGAGTAATTCATTTTCACTCAATATTAGATTCTGATGTATGCATGACTCACTGTGGCAGTTCATGTTGGTTTATTTATTGTAATATGAATAGGAAGGGAGGGGTGCTGCGAGTCCTCGTATGGCTGCTTTTTTCACATGTCTAATCAATTGCCTCGTTGTCACAATTTACTTCTTTGTAAAATCATCAAAAGGTATTTCGTGCTTTAATACTGTTTCTTTTTTACTACATGGCCCTTCTAGGTCGATCCTTTCTCTATATATATCCCTCTCTCCTCCCCCTCTCTCTCTCTCTTTCTCTTTCTCTCTATATATATCTCTCTCCTCCCTCTCTCTCTCTCTCTCTCTCTCTTTCTCTCTCTCTCTCTCTTTCCCCTTCTCTCTCTCTCTCTCTCTTTCTCTGTTGTCTTTCTCTCCCAATTTCTGTCTACTGATTCTACTCCCGATGCCATTAATCCGTCAAAATCTTTACTGTGATGTTTAAACTGAGTCATGCAAAAGCATCGATTAGTGATCAAAAGAAAAGGTGCCATTAAGTTTGTATTCAAGATGATGTATGAAACAATTAACGATACCCGCATATATTCACTGTAAAGCTTGTTGATTAAAATTGTATTACTTTTGCTGATTATCATTTATCTAATGATCTCATTTCTTATCCTCTCTCTTTTTTTTTTCGTTTTATCGCTGGCATTTCATCATCGCAGGGAAGACGGGTAAGTCATATTCACACATTCTTAAAATCAACACAGTTGAACCGGATTTAGTCACCACCTGTTTTTAAAGACTGTCTGCCTAAAAACAGCACTTTTGTTTTTGCCTTGAAAATGTTTTCAATTGAAACATGCATTGCAGAAACCTGTATATAAAGACCATCTGCCTATAAAGACCATTTTTTGTTTGCCTTGAGAATTAAAAAAAATCCATTGAAACATGCATTACTGGAACCTGTACATAAAGACCATACTCGTAACGATTTGGGTTTTCTTTGCTCTCTGGGGCTGTCCTTGAAAAGGTTTCACTTTATTTGAAAACTTGTGTAATTTGTTCACATGGGCAGTATGATAGTTTGAATATAATTGTAATATATTTCGTCGCCCTGAAATAAATAGAAGGGTACCATCTACTTATTCTTCTTTTTTTTTGCAACCCTAAGCGGCTCCATTAGGTGGGATGGTGAATTCTTTAGGAGGGTTCAAATAAAACTTACGGGTTGGGGTGGGGAATCATATACGGCCTTCTTGCCACGAACCAGAAGTGCCTGTCAAATCAAATACTCCCCTTTATGATGGAAATAAGGTATCAGTACTAATTTTAATCGTTTTCTTCTTCTTTTTTGCTTCCTGCTGATTCATGAAACCTCAACATTTGTAGAGGGTAAGTATTGATTTTGTTATATACTGACTATAGTCTTTAGAGTACCAAATTCTGACGTCATACAGGTCAAGTTGTTAAAGTTGTTGGCTCCAATCAATTTTGTGCTATACTATAGTGTTTTGATCACACCAGCCCGAAACCCTGAATTTGCCCTGCTCTAGCCCGCTGCTTGAATGATCTAACGGTGAACCTCATGCGCGGGCTATGTAGATAAGAACACGTAACCTAGACAACAGCGAATATGACGTCAGCACTGTGGAATAGTATTAATTGCTTTGATAAGTCCAACTCTTGTTTGAGACGTAGATCAAATGATTTTCAATTTAATAGAAAGCATGTAATTGTGTTGAGAGTTATTTTGTCTAAATGGCCTGACATCATAAAATTTACCAATGTTGTTTTTTATCGAATAGTGTATATGATTAGTATGTTTGGATCAGCTGTTGGTTTGTTAAGGGACAAATAGAGAGAGATCTAAAACGCTTGCCGGTGAAATAAGGGCCCTTTTTACAATAAAAACAAAACAAAACAAAAAAACATAGTAATCTGTTAATGGTTCAACTTAACAATTTGTATACATATTGAACTCTAGCGGAACTCTAGCCAATTAAACCATACCGTCAGCTCAGTTTAATATGTTTTGTTTTCACTGTTTTTACGACGTAACACCTTATACAGATCAAACGCTTAAGTTATTAAGTAGCTTGGCGTTCTATAATTATACAATGATTTCCTTACGAGAAGGCTTAAAATAACACCATTATATTGATATGATCCCAAAAGCAATTAATTTCATGAGCTGGGCTTCATTTCCAAATCGGCTCGTCAGCGTTGAACTCAGTTTGCCGGGCCCATTTTAATGCATATTGTGACATTATTTCCATACTGATTCGATTAAGGTATTACAAAGGCGGTAAATGACTAGGTCGTGTGATTATGAGCTTAACCTAATTCCACGTAATGCGATTAGCAATACTAGACATGGAATTGACGTACGTTGGACACGTGATAAACTTCTGCGTATCTCGAGCATGTACGGAATGATTCTGAGCTATGCCAATTGACGCCATCTTGAAAGTGCCTCTAACATGTTGCGAATATTGTTGTAATTACCATTGAAAAAAGGAAAAAAACATTGATACAATACCTATGATGTAATAATAAATTATTATCATCTCTGCATTTCGCTCACACCATTTTATCAAGTTTTAAAATGAGGTAAAGAAATATTAGAAAGGTTACAAGAATAGTTGAACGAATAGTTTCATCAATTTTCGGAGTAACAATTTTGTCAATGGTCACGATGCGAATGGGAGAAATTTAACAATATTTGAGAATACAGGCCTTAAATATTAATGGCGATCAGTAGTTTCAGTGCAACACTAAGATCATTCTTCTAACACCGCATTTCGTGAGCCCCTCTGGTTCACGTTCATCCAATCTTGCAGCATAGGAATCAGCAATCCCTTCTTTGTTCTTTTCGAAATAGCCAGTTCCCCTCAAACGTTAAAAAGATATCTCGAAAATTCAACTTTTTTACCATTGACTTAGTATAAATGAGTAGGTCGAAAGTGAGGGTTTGCTATAATAAAATAGATAATTATGTGCGATTTTCAAACAGTCTGGTAATAGAGTACCGAAGCTGTGACGTCATAAAAATCTATTTTTAGAATTCCTCAATTTTCTCTTCATTTTTCGAAAGAGCATACAAAATAATGTCCAAATGTCGAAAACCAGTTGAATATGTTAAGAATTGGCTGAGATATGACCATCTGAATGAAAAGATTGCCTATAGGAACTCAGTGTTATATTTATTCAGATGGTCATATTTCAGCCAATACTTANAATAGCCAGTTCCCCTCAAACGTTAAAAAGATATCTCGAAAATTCAACTTTTTTACCATTGACTTAGTATAAATGAGTAGGTCGAAAGTGAGGGTTCGCTATATTAAAATAGATAATTATGTGCGGTTTTCAAACAGTTTAGCAATGGCCTATCAAGATCATCGTTACATGCGCGTATTGTACAGCACGCGCACTATCAACCAATGAGAACCGTTGTTTCAAAACTGCGATCGATCGCAATTCTTTGTAAGACGGGGCCCTGTTCTCCCTTAGGGCCCTCCAATCATATACTTAATCTAGATTTAGCCGAACTACCATGAAAAGGCGCTCAGACATTCAAGGAGTCGCTTCCTACCGGGTACCCATTTACTATGTACATGGTAGAGAGTGACAAATGTCGATTAATGTATCGCCAAATGACATTAGTGCCGTAGCGTGACACGAACCGCTAACCATGTAATTCACAGTCCAGCGACAAATCCACTAGACCATGACACCTGTGCATTCTTATCATTAATACCCATATTAGATAAAGCGTATCGATCTGGTAGGTCTGAAATCATTAAAGATTATCTAAACACCCAAAATTATGTCCAAAAAATGTGTAAACCGGAGACATATATATTTTTACCACTGATCTTGATATCTTCAACATACTTGCCTATTTCTGGTCAGATGGGTTTTTACCGATTCTAAGGAGCGAATTGACTTACATTTCCAAGTTTTCCCGTCTCGACGTTCCAACTGGCCATTGCTTTAATTGTATTGCGTGACAGAATTAGAGTAAGGCGAGAAGTGGAAAGGCTTCAGTAGGGATTTTGGTGAATCTGGGCTTAGTTGGTGATGCGGTGAATAAAAGCTACCAGACTGATTCTCACCTGACGGGTAGGGTTTCAATCAGTAGGGGATAAGAGAAAGTCATCAATTGGAGTTGGAAAACGTGATAGATGAAGGATGAAAGAAAGAGGATATAACCTCTCGGTTCATAATCTGTCCATGTAAGATAACTTTATGTTGATCTAAATCAGTCAATATTTGAATAGTATTGTGTGCCTAAACAACAAATCATTTATGCGCAAGAAAGGTAATATTCTTACTCAGTGTTGATAGAAAGTATAAGAGATATACAGAACGTATAGAGAAAGTTATAGAAAAAAAACCTTTCTAGGCATTATTTTGTCATTATACGGATTGGGACCCTACCCC
>BEXV01000662.1:11267-21418 GCA_003118195.1 Hemicentrotus pulcherrimus
CCCTCCCCCGCTTATTCAGCGGCTGGCTGAGTCGTTTCGAAATTTTTGGCCCGATTTTAAAATGTTAAAGTCCCCCTCCCTGAAAAAAATCCTGTTTATGCCACTGATCATCATCATAACTCTCTCTCTCTCTCTCTCTCTCTCTCTCTCTTTGTAAAGATTATTATTCATAACCAGTAGATTAGGTTTGTCGATATTTTGAAATGCTTTGAATTTAGTCATGTAAGTATGTTGATCTATTAATGATTTCGAATGCGCAGCACGGGTAGAAATAAACCCCAGTTGTTTTCAAACTATTTGGAGAAAAAAAAAACCCGGCTCGTATCTATTGTAAACTTTGATGAACACAAGGATGAACAAAGGAAAACATTTTTTCATTATGAAATCCAAGACCCCGCCCACCAACAGTGTAATACCCTCAGATTATGTTAACGTATAAAGTTTAATATGTTTTTATCTCAGTCCCTCCCACTATTATTGTCGTCACTCTTCCAATGTTTTTTTTTTTCTTCCTTCTTTTCTTTTAGCCCCACTCTCTCTCTCTCTCTCTCTCTCTCTCTCTCTCTCTCTCTCCTTTCTCTCTCTGTCTCATGTCTTCTCATTCTGTCTCTTCTCTCTCCCCACCACTGCCACACGCTCTCAAATTACACTGATTCATAAAAGAACGTTTGTAAATTTGAAAATGAAATATTTTCAAACCTTTCAATGATAGACCCAAGTAAAATAAAAACATGACGCGTTTGTTTTTCGTTTGAATTCTTTTATTTACAAATTGACACGTTATAGATATAGCATATAATTTCAGATGTAAAGCTTATTTTACATTCATTGAGAATGAGATGAATAGAAGAAGGAAAAACAAAACACAAAAACGTTTAAGGCTGTTTGCTTCAAAATATATCGTGGCATTCAATATGATGAACAGAAAATTTGGCCCAATATAAATTGTGGAAACGTCTTAGATGTATAATAACATTTATTTGCAATGTTACCATGCAGCTACAGGTGTGAAACGAATACAACTGAAAGCAGGCCTTATTATTAATCAGCTGAGTGATATTACATAAAACTATTTCAAAGTGCTTGTAAAAACATATCAGAGATATATCCAAGAAGATGTGTGCAATCGAAATTGCCTCTTAAATCCTGTGATATCCGAGTGGGTTTTCTTTCGAATGACAACATGGAGAAAAATACTCAATCTAGCCATAAACTCTTTAAAAAGAAACCGTCTCATTATGATTTAGCTGAAAGATGATAAAACCTCATTCAGATAATTATAATATGACGCGGCAAACCGCGGCGGTTTTTTTTAAAATGACGTATAAGGTATACTATACGCTTCACCATTTGTTGTGGCCACTCATTTACACTTAAAAAAAAAAAAAAAAAAAAAAAAAAAAAAAAAAACAGCGGCAGCTTTTTTTTGTAGCGGTTTACTTTCTGCATCATAACTGAATGAGCCTTTATTTGATGTCTTAAAAGAGAGCTTTTAATACTATACTTCGAAAAACACAAATGACTTGTACTCGTGTGTGTGTGTATTTGGGTTTTTACAGACGTGTATCAATCAGATATGATTATTTACGTCTGGGGACCGACTTTTAACGTCACCATCCGAAAAACGTGACTCAGTTTCGAACCTGCGTCCTTGGCTGAATCAGTTTGTAACTTCCACTGTTAGCTGGATTACAGGCGCACGCCACAACGCCTAATTGACTTGTACTGTCTAAATAGAGCAGAGGAAATGTACTTTCAAAGGAGTTATATGAGGAGCGTCACTTCTTTTTGACAGTGGATTCCATTTTTTATACAGTCAGGAAAGTAATGCTGCTATGTGTGTCTTGTCATGGATTCTCACTCCAAAATAAAGCGATCCCTAAAGGCTCGTTCAGATACCACGCGGCAAAACCGCGGCGGTTGTTATTTTATGATAACTTACCGCACCATGCCCTTAACAGGACTGCCCTAAAATGGATTTCAACTTTAAACCTGTTCATTTAGAAAGTTTGACATGATATACCTGTTGGTACAATGATTGTTATAGGAAACCCGATGATAGGCTTCCGACGGGGTTCATTCTTCATACGTGAAAAGACTTGCCACTTAGGCCTATGATGAAGAAATGATATTGCATAGTGATGTCTGAGATACTGAGAGTAATATAACACGTGATGTAGTTTGTGTTGATCATCAGATGAAAATCATAATACATGGGCACAAACAAACAAACAAGCAAACACAAACAAAATGTTCGCGATAGTAAACTGTTCTCTTTTCCAGATAGAATTCACCATAAAGCACAAAAATAATATACTTTTATGGAATGATATATTTCTTAAAAGAAAGCAATCAGTAAAACTCGATGTTGGACTTAACATATGCGTACTACAAATTCCAGTCATGAGCAGCTCATATAGCTGCTATATAATTATGCTACTCTCGTCGTGTCAAACATAATTTCTTGCATTATTGAGCATGAGCTGTAACATTTAAAATCACTGGCGGCAAAGACAACGCTAGACATAGTGTCCCATTCAGGAAAGGATCACTTCGTGCACATCAGATATTTTTAAACAAATGACGTTCAAATTCTTTCTATCTAGATATTACAGGTGCTCACTTGAGAAATATTGGGTATAAATGTAAACAAAATGGCGCTCATAGATTATACTCAAATTTCAAGTTGTGTATTGCACTTCATAACGATGCCAGATACATTTAAATATGTTTGAAAACGCATTTTTCAAGTTTGATCGCCGTAAACAGATGTATAACATATTTTTTTTCGATACACTACATTCTACGTTTTGGAATAGGTCTCGGTATTTTGTGACATCGTGTTTAAAACTTTACAGCACAATATGCCCGTTAGAATCCAATTTTCAAGAAACAAACCCTTAAAATTTACGCTCAATGTCAATAGAAATGATGCAAAAAGACACTTTATCATCCAAAATTATAGCGCATTTTACACAAATGCAATGCATAGAAAATTAGAATAACTCAGTTTATGGCTACACAGAGGTTCATATAATTAAACGATAGGTACTCTTTCACGACTTCTTGGTTATACTATTTTTCTCTGATAATCTTCTTTTCATTGCTGGCTTGAACACTTTCTGACCTTTGCAAACGACCAGCTTGCACCAGTAAATCCACAACGTTTCACGAGTCACGTACAATATTCTTATTTCTTTTGCATTACATTATAAATACGCGAAATATCTAGTCAAAATCCACAAGAAATATATACGAAACACAAATGATATACAGCATATCGGAAAGTGATAATCAAATAGAGAAGAAAAGAAACGGGAATGTAAAATTTCTTGAAAACAAAAAATGGAAATTCTGTTCAGATGAGTAACAATACAATGAATCGGAGAAGCAAATAAACAATATTAAACTCATCGAAAATGTTTTTTGTTCAATCTTTATTTTTCACTCTTACTGTATGATGTACAACACTAGCACTGTTTTATTGCAGTCATTTATAATAATTAGGCTGACATTATACTATGCAGAATCTCGAGTATCATAAGTATAACGTGAGTGAAACTGTCTTAGGGAGGACGACCACAATGACATGAATTCATGAAGGTGTTTAAGACAACAACTACCGATTTAATATGGGCAACCAAAAAGGCCGAAACAACAAAGGCGAAAAATATATATTTATATTTTTATCAAAGGCAAAAATGAAAATAGTCTTTTTATATAATATAGTCTTCTCTGTTTCTACAATTTCATTGTTTTATTACCAGTACTATTATCTTTTTTTGACTGTTTTGGCTGCCAATAGAAAATCGGTGGTTTAGACCATGATTGTTAAGGTTTGAACGATGTTCATGAATTTAGGTCTAAGTGTCACTTTCATCTCGGTCAATACTGTTTTGTAAAGAAAAGCTGACTCGCTTTTGTGCCATGCGTCCGTTCATCAATACCCTGTTAATGTTTGGATTATGTAACTTATCCAGTTCTGTTTCTTCCAATTCGTTTGCAAGCATCCTTTTTCTTGCACCCTGCGAATCTGGATCCCCGGCGCCGGGTCCTGGACATTGCTGACGATTCTTCAAGATTGGGACCAAGTCCGCAACGCGAATTGAACTATTCCTCAGGACCTCGCTGGTATCACCATGTTGCAAAGATTTGATCGGACCTCCATTTTGATTTGGGTACGTGACGTTTTCGTTCAGGTCTGAGCCTGCGAATCTCGTACAATGCATTTTTTGCAACAAAAGCCATACAACACTCCACATTCTGGATAATAATTTGGATATTAGATTGAACAAAGTCCTGAAGATTGATTGAGAAGAATGAAGTACTTCTACGCATCTTGTCGAGTTCTTTAAGACCAACCCTATGCTTGCATATATTAATGAGGTCCACAGGAGGACATTGTTCAAATCACAATACATCCACAGTGAAAGCATCGGCAACAAACAGACGATTAAACCCGTAACAACCCTGATATACTGTCCTGCCGTATAAGCGTACTCCTTTAGAACATCCACAAAGGACTTCTCGCTATCTTGTTCGTCCACTCCTGCGTTTTTCATCCACGGGAGATTCGTTTGCAACTGAAACTCAAGGCTACAATCATCGTCTGAATCGTCTGAATCGTTTGTCCTGATAATGTCCGTGAGGTTGACATCGTAACACGTTGTGGCACTTGTTTCTGTGTCCAACGTACCGCGGATGATCTCGAAACGGCGGACGAGCTCGGCAAAAACCGGTCGTTCCCTGGGATCCATCTAAGAGTGAATGTAAGAGTTAAACACTTAAACAAGTAATTGGGAATTTGCACTGTTGAGAACTGAATTCAAAATTGTGTAGGCCTAACACTTTGGATGTGGCGATCAATTGCGACACGATATAAAAGACATGGAAAAAAGAGACATGAACAAAAGAGACAGAAACAGATCAAAAAGTAGCGTTGGTTATAACTCATCGAATATTCTTTCATTTTTAGCAAACTGCTTTTCAGTAGCGCACTGACGTCGCTCGATATACTACAAAAATGTGGAAGCACTGGCAAGCTAATCAACATTATTATAGGCATGTTGTGTCCTCCCCAAACACAGCTGATTCTTCGCTTCATTTGTATAAGACTTCATTTAGCAGTATTTTGTTAGTATGTCAGCAAGCTTTAAAGACGTTTCATATAGGTTTTCGGTAATGCAAAGAAATAGCGCTCAGGGTCCATTAATATGATAACCATGATAACGCATTATAGACTACTCACGGAACAACAGTCTTCGGCGATCTGTAGGAAGGGTTCAGGTATCCCTGGACATTTCTCTTTGAATAGCTGCATGTCGAGACCAAACTTCTACAGAAGAAAACATGGACAATAAGAAATAAAAAATGTAATGAGAGAGCACGCCCATTTGTAATAAGTTTAAAACTAATTCTGAATAATGCAAAATTACACAACATTTAAACAGTGTGCAATTACAAAAATGATATTGATGAGTTGCATATAGGCAATATTTTTTGTATTACCTGAAAAGGTCAAATCTAATTTAGATCCTATTTCTCACAAATAAATAATACTGGAATTATACAAGAATTTGATAGACTCTAAATGTCAAATTTTATTTCTAACTTTCCTAATTTTAAAACTATAACACATCTGCCCAACTAAGTTTCTTGTCACTTCAGGCACGTAAAAAACCTAACGCTAGAGGTTCTGCAGTGAAAAGGGGTCTTCAAGATGCGAGGACCCCTTCCTTTTTTTTTCTTGCTTGAAAAAATGAATTTGAAAGGAGCATCCCATGTTGAAAAATTCTCTCCCTTGTGGCTTTCGGGACCTTTCCCCTCAGAAGACCTGGCACAGGCCTGCACTTGCAATTTGCTAATTATGTCCTTACCCCAGTCCTCGGGAGGTCGTCTGGATTGGCCGTTATTCTCGCAACAATCTCGCATACCACGATACCAAACGAGAAAACGTCCACTTGGCGCGTGTATTCCTCTCCTCGTAAAACTTCGGGAGCCATCCAGAACGCGGTGCCGACAACTGACATCTTCCGAGGCACGTCCATGCAGGCCGACGGTATCCGAGGCAACATCGGACCACCGTTCGGTGCGTCGATGATGTCCATTTCTGGCGACTCCGGCGTTCTGGGAGAGTTCGGAGGAGGGTCGGGCATGCGGCCGAGCACACGAGCGAGCCCGAAGTCGGTGAGTATTGCCTCGAGGACATTATTCGGCTTTTGACGAACGAGGCAATTCTGCAGGAGGAAAATGTAAAAATACTGAAGCTCGAACAAATTATGATAAACATTTGAATAATCTTGATCATAATCATGTTGTCATATAGATGGCGATTACCTTCGTGATGTAGTGAAAAGTTATTAATGTCATTACTTTTTGCTCTGAGAATTTTTTCCTTTTTTGATCGGTGCATGAGTCAAACAATTTTGGCAATCATTTTGGCATGAAATCGCTCTCAAACATCAATGTCGTCGTCATGGGGCACGTAATCCGATGTCTCCTGGGCAGCGTTTCATGAAACCGCCACAAGTACAAGTTCACGACATCCCGTTGAAATGCGTGTTGAACTTAATACACGCGTTTCAAAGTGATGTCGGTGAACTTGCACTTACGACGGTTTCGTTAGACGCTGCCCTGGCTGCGAATATTTTATTTACACGCTAGCCTGGACACTTTTCCCGTAATACTCGTAAAAGTGCGATGGTGAGAAAGCCTACATAATATGCATGCACCATAGAGCTATAGTCTTATTAAGTATATCTCTATGGCATGCACGCAGTAAGTGGACTTGATGCTCCTTCGTGTCTCCTTAGATCACGATTAAAGTAAAGTTCCGAAATTAAATAAAATAAAATTAATCTTGTGAATTCCATTGCCCGATGGCTGCGATGACCGTCTCATTAATTACAAGGGCCAGCTAGGGCTTCATCTGACGATTGTCATGAATGATGTACATGTGTATGATGCACCCCTCATGTAGGCTGCTAGACTCTAATATAAGTCGTTTCCATGGTATTTATCATAGAAATGGCCAGGCTAGCGTGTAAAAAAAATTGCGCGCCCTGGCTGACTGAGCTAATAATTTCAAAATGGCGGCATTTCTAATTTTTCCTTTCCGGAGCCTAATTTCCTTATCTTACATCTTATTTCCTTTTGCACTAATTGGTTATGGATCACAACAAGTTTGTTCATCCATTCTTTAGAGAGTCTTTTGTATTCATTAGCTAACTCGTGATTATGAAAAAGTCATAACCCTCAGCTGAAAAGCCTTAGGCTACAAACCAATTTTAAAATAAGGCAAATTATTTCACAATATCGTAATCTGGTATTGATAGGAAATAATGTTTCATAAATTTCAATTCCCAGGTATACATGACATTCGAGAATAGAAATGATTTCCTGTTTATGTGGAATTCTATCCAGCCTTTTCTTATTGTTTCTCATATTCATGCGACCTGGGTGTATGTATTGAGCAACCGTTTTCGAAACTAGGAGGAAGTGCTCAAGTTATTGCGTAATGTAATCGCAGATGAACTGAAGATTTAAAGATACTGTTGAAACTTTTGAAAAAGACCTTTTAACAACCAGTCTATATGATTCAAAGCAAGATAATAGCTTATTTGTACGCATGAGTGGTGTAGGGTGGATACGGCAAATGCATTGACATAAGAGATCGAGGTCCATTTGTATAATGATTTCACCATCTTCAAAACCTCTCCTCATTTCGATGTATTAAAAACAAATTATAAACTGATTTGAAGTTATTTATTATTTAAGTAAATTGCCCTTTTTATATACGCACCGCTGACGTGAGATCACGATGGCACACATTCTGTGAGTGGAGGTAGGTCATCCCACGAGCGATGTCTGTCGCTAAGTCACCTTTCTGTCTCCATGACAACGCTAAGCACTCATCAGCTAATATGTCCGTCAAGCATCCACCAGATATATACTAAAAGGAGTGAAAAAATGTCATTCAACTGAATAAAGTTTTGAACTCTGAACAGAGATGCGAATGTAAAACTGATTGGAACTTTATACGAGGTATATTGTCTAATAATAAATATTGTTTCAAATTAGTAAGCAATTCAACCGCTTTCAGTGGTAGATGATACATTCAGTGTGGATGTGAAAAGGAAAAAAAAATCAACACGTTTCTATTATAGGTCCGAAAAAAAGCCTTACTCTATTAAACTATTTGGTTCCCAAAATATATGCAATAATGATATACTACTATGATCTAATTTTTGGGCATGTCAATCATGTCTGAAGAAGTTTACTAGAGCTTAGCTTAAGCTCTTCCCAACCCCTCTTTCTAAATGCCAAGTATCGGATAGATGACGCAAAAGAAGTCGAAAGTCCTCGACTCGAAACTTGCCTGAGGGGGAACGCTTTACACCCTAACCTCTAACATTCACACTGCAAGATAAGTACGCGCATATCGATCAATAATCATGCTCATGAAATCCATACTGAATCAATGCCAATGTGAACATGCCTGAATTTCGTAGCATATGTTAATGTACCTTCGAACACGAAAAGCAAAGCCTTTCGAAAATTCAACTCAGGAGCCATTTCATATCCTATTTTACAGATTTCAGGACAAATATCCCCTAAAATATTTCCCCTGGAAAGCTAGCCTCTGGGACAACTATTCCAAGATCCCCGCACAACTACCCTCTAGCACAAGTACCCCTATTGCCCCTGGACATCGCCTAATATTTGAGAACCACCTGACTGTTTGAGGGTGATTGGAGTAACGTTTAACGGAGTTATCGTTGTTTGGTCGGTAGGAAGTCGTTCTGATTAGCAGTAAAACATGAAATATTGTTGAGAAAGTAATAAGATACCTCGAGTACAGGATGAATATGGCCATCTTTTACACAAGCTCCCATATATCTGTGTGAAGAAAAGGAGAAATTTATATCAGATCATTATTGAAATTTATATCAGATCATTATTGTTCTTCAATAGACTGTAGTCGTGCTAAATCTTGAGATCTGACAGCAGCATCCTATCCTGAAACCAATAATCTTTTTTTTTTAATTATACAATTACAGCCGATGATAGAAAAAACAATTATTCTGAAAAAGCTTTATTTACACTACTCAATTATTCATTAAAGACACATTTTCGGCTGAAATAATCAAATTATACTATGGAGAGGATGTTGTAGTAAAACACCAAACATAATCATAAGTATACACAATGATACAGAGATATGCTTTTGCTTAACTAATTATGATACAATGTGAGCAATGTACTTTTACTGAATTTTTATATCTACTGTTTTTAATGCATGTTTATATGATACATTGTGAGTCAGTTATTGTTCTTTGGACTTTTTATCTGGTATATTTGTAATAAAATCGAAATTGAATTGAATTGAATTGAATACTAATCTTTTTGGCAAGCGACTGATAGAAAGGAGGAAGTTACTGCAATAAAATATTCGAAGATGTTATGGTAGAATGTTTGACGTGAAAGAAAGTGAAAGAAGCAAAGAACCGGATAAGAAATACAGCTTACACTTACATCGAAACGTGTTTTTTGTTTCTTATACAGTGCGACCCAGAAAAAGATTCACATTTTTAGAAAGTTCATTTTCTGCTCTTTCATTATGACACCTCAATCAGGAAAAATGAGCCAGGAATAACAAAGTTATGTTTGATTATTAACAAATTCGTTTTCACTGGCTGCCTGCCGTAGCAACAAACGGAGTCGACAAAAGACTTAACTCACTCCGTTTCGTTGACGATCAGACGAAAGACTTCATGCATGGTCGATTGTCAATGAAACGGAGTTAAGTCTTTTGTCAATTCTGCTTGTTGCTAGTTGCTACGGCAGGCAGCCAGTGAAAACGAACTTTTAAAATCAAATTATGAAAATGCAAGTGATAAGCATCACTTTAAAACAAACATAACTTTGTTATTCCTTGCTCATTTTTCCTGATCGAGGTGTCATATGAAAGGGCAGAAACTGAAACTGAAACCGAAATTCAGATACCGCCCGCCAAATGACTTTTTGGTTTCCTTCCTTCAAATTGCTTTTTATCACTCATGCGTGACATATGCATCATATCAGTTGCATGAAATGAAAGAGGATCTAAGCTTTACAAATATTTGTCATTTATTAATCATAATTGTGATTAA
>BEXV01000662.1:36707-50951 GCA_003118195.1 Hemicentrotus pulcherrimus
TGTTGTTTCAAGGACATTCACATAGCCTGTATTTTATGTCGTGTTTTGTCTGTAACGTAAATATGAATAGTGTATCCTCGAATTAGATCATTTTTCAAGTACAGACACGATACGATGATACAACATGAAAGAATGATGTATCGTGAAGCCGATTATAATGATAATAATAATAGGCATTTATAGAGCGAGGCCACAAGAAAAATGGAAAGAATAAGAGTTTGGATGAGTGTCATAGTGCCAAGTACAGGTATTGTTAAAAAGGCATTATTCTCTGAAATTATAAGGAGCCTAGCTATGACGCAATGTTCTATCAAATTCAAACCCCAAGCAATATTGTGGTTTGAAGCTTTGAAGCATGTTTGTCATGTTCTCTTTATTTGGGATACAAAATTATGTATGGCTGACTTCACAGATATTATATTGCGACGGGAAGATTCATGAAATAATTTCAACGGGAATATCCAATAGTAGGCAGGCGGGGTGGGCGCAAAAAAAAAAAGACACCTGATTTTGTTTTGTATATTAGATTCATTTCCTCGTTATAACTATTATACTTCCGAAGGTGGAGGGGGAAAGCCCCTTTGATCCCTCTAGATCTTATGTTACGATGATCAAATTGAAGACAGAAGGCAACACCTGTCCTATCTCCTCTGTATGTCATCTGAAGCCTACTATCATGCTTTCACTCGAATGTTTCTTACTGATTAAAAGAAAATAACTTATCACCGTTACCTTCCGAACGTTCGAACAGACTTCAGCTCACAGACATATTCAGAGAAAGAATATACCGAGAGACAGAAGGACATTGGATTATTTCTTAAGTCACAACGCCCTTTTGGCTCTGAACAACATTTTCACTACCCAATGGTATTAACATAAACTTACAATTGTGAAGATTTAAAAAGAATCCATATGGAAACATGTACAAAACACCCCTTGCTATCGTGTACCATAATTGTAATGTAGTTTACATTGATTGTTGCTATTTCGGGCAAAACTATAACAAGCTCACTACCTTGAACCTGTCTACAACTGCAACATATTATATTGAGATGTACATGTAGCTTACGTACATCATATTGATTTCGACGATATTTCAATCGACCCCCTGCAAAATACCGACAAGTTCATAATAATGTGCAGAAATAGGTCATGCACGGCATATTGATTTTCGGCAATAATAAATGCTGTGCGGTAAAACAAAAAATATTGTGCTGTCATCCACGCATTTCCATTTATTTGAGACATTCGCAACGATACTGTAGGCCTTAACATGTAAATGACACTGTCCATTGATATTGTGCTTAAATAAAATGTTAATTTATGATATAGCGTTATTAGATAATACTGCCTTTTGCCTTTGTAATCCAGGGTCGTTAGGGCAAGAAGGGTGCCTTGTGATAGATTGACGTAGCTTTAAATTAGTAAAAGGTTGCTAAGATTTTGGGCAGTTTAGGGGCTTCCTCAAAACACTTAAAAAAAAAAAACATCGTTGGCCAGTTCAAAGACAGGTTGGCGGTAAAATGTTCCAATAAGCTACATGTGAAAAATGAGGGACTAATAAAAATGTCAAACTTCCTTATTAATAAAAATCGTAGACAAAAGCTGCACTTGTACATTCCTCTGCTGATAGGCATTTATGGGGACTGGGAAAGAGTTGGGGCCCCCAATGGAAAGAGTGAGGGCTACCCAAACGCTCGTATTTAGTGACGTCCCTGAGGACGATTATTATTGAGTACGTCTTTCTCATTTCTCACATCCATCCACCGTTAAATCCCACCATCACGGTGTATAACCCGCATAATATTGTGAGCTTCACAATCCTGGCCAATTTAAGTGAAATTTTGCCATCAAAATATCGGTGAAATTGGGGCTTTAAAGCCCTACGATGTACAGTAGTGTCGTCCATGGTGAAATTTGGTAGATTAAAGTGTGACATGATACAAAAAAAAAAAAAAATATATTTACAACTACAACAGCTACCACAACAACAACACAACACATCCGTAGCCCATAATGATTTCATTTCAGGAAATGCTACATGCATGTACATGTTAAACGTACACGTTAAACGGATAAGCCAATGGCAGTCTTGCTAATCTGTTCATAAATAAGCTACTTATTTCTTTTCATTGAGAAAGATTTCAAATTCAGGTAAGCCTACAATACTGTGCTCGAATTCAGACCATACGAAAGAATATTGCATACGAAAATAAGTGGCAAATGCCATCGCTTTTACCCGTAGCATCTGGTGCGCTAATTACTAACGACAAATACTCTAGATGGTGATACATGTTTGATCAGTCATACAGACGGTGAATTCATTTTACCTCGGTCACACCGAAAAACCCGACTCAAAACCGACCGATTCTTGGCCGATGGGGGTGATATAATTTGTGTTCGTCTGTGATCGATCTGTAGTCAGTCTGGTGCCGATCTCATCTATGTGACTGGGTAAAAGAACTCCGGTACCATCCTGTCGTCTGTATTTAAATTAAACAACCGCGAAGAGTTGCGAAGTGGTAATGGTATAATGAATACAGGGGCGTATCCACAAAATGATGGAAAGGGGAGGAATGCTCTCCGGATGGTGGAAGGGGAGAGAGAGGGGTGTTGCTGGATTGTATCAGGGGTTGTACATCAGACATGCTGCAGGTCGCTTTTCTTGTTCAAGTTAGGGGGTATGCCGGCCTCCCCCGTATGCTGAATATGCCATCGTGGCATCATTATCCATCGTATATATACACGAATTTTCCGTCGGAACAATTTAAACAAAAAATAAAACTTCAGAAGCTTAATACATGGCATTTCCCAATAATTTTTTTGAAGTGTGGGCAGCTGATTTCAGCTATAACACGAGACTTTCCCAGACATTATTGTTCTGCCTCTAAGATGTCACGTCATCTGGTCAGAGTCAGAAGGGCAATACCTCTGTGTTTCATAATGAGTTAACGCCCTT
The DNA here is from genome assembly GCA_003118195.1 of Hemicentrotus pulcherrimus. NCBI lineage: Eukaryota > Metazoa > Echinodermata > Echinoidea > Camarodonta > Strongylocentrotidae > Hemicentrotus > Hemicentrotus pulcherrimus. The sequence goes on from BEXV01000662.1 coordinate 39,667, forward strand.
GTGGCTTTGAATAGACGACATGTAATATCATATTTATTTTCGTGATCAATTTGAATCTTTCGGAAAGATAGAAATCGACAATGATAAATGCATATTGAGTAACCTATCTCGTCTCCTGGTATTTCCTTTTCCTTTTTTTTAGTCGCCCCAGCTCTTTTCCTTCCTACTTCTTTATCTGTTAAACACAAGGTAAAATACCAGGCTAATATGTCTAAATGTGTCGAACAATATGGTCCATGCTCTATTAACCGCGAGATAATTGTTATCATCATTTTGTCAAAATCATAAATGGTCGGATAGAACAAGACAGTAATGTATGTTGTTAAAAGAGATCACAACATCATATTTCCTTATGAATATGATTCGTCTTTAAGAGGAAATAACTCCCCCGCCTGATAGCAGCACGGCATATATTTTCATCTTGTAACTTCCACAGCTAATAGAGGGAAGTTCATTGCGGAATTGGCCATCGACCAACTACCCGCACAAAGAAAAATACATTCTCTACAAATCCCAGATATCGTCGAACACTGTGTGTATCTCAAATCATATTGAATGTATTTCGATTAGGGCTTACCTCCGTGGTCTTGCTTAAACCCTTTGCTTACGGGAACCTGGTGGTCCCTGTGTTAAGCCTATGGGACCTATAAAATTCAGAAGTCATCAGGTTAAGTTATGAAATACTTTTGACAACGGCAGCGTATTTATCAATACTATTTTATATCGAGAAATGAAGCCATCATCATGATAATCATCAAGAATATGCCAGATTCCGATGGAGAGACGACTGTACATTGATTTCAAATTCGTTTAATCAATATTCACATATTCCCGTCTTATTTTAGCATATTTCTATCGTTTGGAAGGTTCAATGCTGCTCTTTGTAGAGATTGCCTCATCTCATGTTACACAATCCTCTTTCTGTTAAACATCTACAGTAGCATTGCCATTGACTCTCTTACAGTGGCGCCTCTTGGATCACTTGACCTTGGATCACGTGACCTAGGTTGATAGAGGCGCCATGGCTGACTGACTTGTATGCTACAATGCAAATGTGTCAAAGAAGGACTTTTACGGGTGTCTGGTCGTTTAAGAATCGGTTCTGTCACAACGTCCAATACGATTACATTTCTATTTCAGAAATAACAACATCAACACATGGAGGGGGGGGGGGGGGGGGGCTGTGTACATGTTAAAGATGTTCAGCTGCTATTTTCAACGATTGCCCCTATCTCAGGTTACATAACCCTCTATCTGTACAGTAACAGTACACTACTCTCTTAATGTGGCGCCTCTTGGATCACGTGACGTGATAGAGGCGTCATTGGCTGATAATGCACGTCACCAATAAAAATGTGATAATAAATTAGTTTATGAGGTCTCTGCTCATTTGATAATGGCTTTATTTAGTATTTTGAAACGCCTTTTGATGTCGGAATTTACAGTACACTAACGTTTTGGCATTCTATCTCAAAGCAAAAACATTCAGCTTTCAAACTTACATAAATTGCCAGTAGCACGTTTTACCTTAAAAAAAAAAAAAAACAATAATTAATGGAATGATAATTCAAAGTTTTGTTTTGACATGTCACAATATCGTGTCATTTTTATCTAAATCATGGTTGATTTATCAATTTTAAGCAATCTGTGGAACTGAATCGCAAATTAATGCATTATCAAAGCAAGATCTCAACCAACTCATCCTAAACATAATAAACAAGACTCGTATTTCCGTGCAATGAGTTACAAGTATACTTTTAGGCCTAATAAGCAGGAGGAAAGCTATATTTTTTCTCCAATAAAATGCTCTTCGGGTGGTGAGGTTCTATCGGGGGAAGGTGCTCCATCAAAGAAACAAACCGTGACATTTCAAATTGACTAGTGAAGATGTAATAAGAGTTAATTGAGAAGATGTTCGTTTGTGTAGATATTTGTTATTTTGTATTCGATGGAGCTTGACGTTATAAATATAAGCGTTTACTCCACGATCCTTATGTCATCTTCTGATCATCACCAAACATCAATTCTATATTTGTATTATTCCAACACCTCCGTGATAATTCTCTGTCTTTCGACGCGTGTTTGTATGTCTGTGCATTTGACATGGTCTGTGTTAATTTTACGACTTCGCTGTCATATCTATTCTACCATCTATTGATTCCCAGTGGATTCATCGACTTTAAATGACATCTGTCCCTCTTCCCCCTCTCTAAGCTTCTTCTTCTTCTTCTTTTCTCTTCTCAATACATGATCATCTCTCTCTCTCTCTCTCTCTCTCTCTCTCACAACACACACACACAAACACACACTCTCTCTCTATCTCTCGATCTCTCACTCCATTTCCCCTTGTACCATTTCAAAACTCCCCATGTATTTCCTCTCTCGCTCTTTCTATCCTTCTTTTTGTCTTTCTCTTGGATACTCTTCAATCATTTGCTAAGTCAAACTATTAAGTTTCCTTCAAAATGGTCTACATCGCATCGAGCAGTTCATGAAACTTAAGGTCAAGTATGAGATAAGTCCCATTCTCCTAACATAAGCAACAGCCGACCCCTCAGGTACCATATAGCAGGTGCATTGGCCTTTCTCATCCTGTTTGGGGTCTCTACATAGTAATCCCACAGGAAGCCAATAAAAGGTGCTACCCCAGTTACAGAGTACCCCAGTAAACACTGCAAGATCGCTATCTCATGCCAAAGTAAGCTTGGTATTAGTAATTTAGTACCAGAAAAAGTGCACGAAAATCGAGAAGTCTCTTGTCTAAGATGTTGCACTATCCCGTTTTATCTGGAAGGTCTGAAAAGAACTTCACTTTTATTTTTTAAGGAAAAAAGTTAGGTCCCTGATGTTTGTAAATTGATAACATATTAACAAATGCTGAACATCAATGTACAAAGAGGGGGGGGGGGGGGGGGGGGNAGGGGGGGGGGGGGGCGGTCGGGGAGGGGGAGATATCAAATAGAAATAAGGGTACTGGCAGATGGATGCAGAGAAGGGGAGGTATTATCTGATTATCTGATTAAGGAGGAAAAGAACGATTTTCTGACAGAGGTTGACAAAAAAAGTCGTTCTTACCACTCCAATATAAAATCATTCATGATAATAACATGGATGAACTCATCACAATGATATCTATATTCATTACATCCATATACATATAACAATTTGCACAGACAAAAGAGGAGCCTCATAAATATCAGAGCTAGAAATTGATTACCAACCAATCAGGATCCCTTGTTCAGGACTTGAGATATTCATGTATGACATGTGTAGGCACAGATAGCTCTGAATCCTGTTACCCCTTTCTTTATCAATTATGATTATTGTCCAAAAAATATTTCATAATTTATTTTTGATTTTCAATGATTTGGAAATAAACTGATTTGAATTTAAATGTGAATGTTTGTAGTTGCGTTTGGACACAACTTTTTATTCTAAAGATAAGTGTTCATCTCACTAAGATACGTCCATGTTTATTAATAACTTATTTCTTAACCATGTCCTCTTGTCCCTTCCATCTTTCCGTTTTAAGAGACAGAAAAATTAATAACGGAAATGTCGCATTTGTATTTTAGGACAGGCATGGCGACCTACAGGTGAAGCATACTCAATCATTTCCTGAGCTTTGCGGAGATAGTGATGGATGAGAGAAAAAAGGCGGGAAAGTGTTTGTATGACGTGTGCGTTCCACTGAAGTCGTCTGCGCGCTGAGATGGTTTGAGGGGGGGGGGGGGGACTGAAGTTCAACGACCGGGCAGTAAATAATTGTGTATTCCCGTGCGTTATATATAGCGAGAACACTTGACGAGAAATGCGTAAGTGAAGTTCTTCGATTCAAGAAACAGTGGACTTTATTAGTACAGTCTATTTTTTATATTTTGTCACATTATCTATCAATATCATATCACACGTTAGGCCCCGCAATGTGAATATGGTCAAATTTGTAATATTTGACAACTGATGAGAAAATATCAGCAAGGTAGGAACATTTTAGTTTTCACGAATCATATGGTTTTATTGCGCTGCCTGGGGTTCATTCATAAGTAGATAAATGCATAAATAAATGTTGAAATTAGTACAATATTCAAACATGCTTACAAGGTCTGACTATTTCCAAATCCAACAGTATAGTTAAGTTTACTAATTTTTGAGGATGCATTTTTTACAGTATTTGATTGTTGTTGGTTCTGCTATTCGAGGAGGGGGAGGCGGGAGGGGGAAGGGGTGCTCTATTGCCTTGCTTTAAGTTCAATAAAGGTTTTATCAGGTCTGATATGTTTTAAGTTCGTTATCATTTATGTTAACTTAGACTGATTCAATTCATGGATGAACAACAAATCCGTATAGATTTAAATTTGAGAGATGATTACTACAGATTATGACCACACCCAGAGCGATATATAATTGAAACAGGCTCAAAATCGTGACCAGACAGGAATAATTAATAATTCAAGATTTGTCTTCGATGGAGAGGACGTCAAAACGACATCGGGTAATGGTTATAATCCTGGAATATTTTTGATGGATCGACTTATGAATCGACCCAAGATTTACCGTTTTCATCGCCATATGTAATGAACCGTGCCACATAATTGGAGATAGTAGCTAATACAAATAAGATGTCGGTCTGAGAAGCTTATTTTAAGATTCAATTAAGGGTAAAGTGAAGACGGAAATTGCAAGCATTATAGTTCTCATCCTGAAGGTCGGGGCTACTACACTGCAGTATTTCACAGTACTTGATGTGTGCCTATTTCTAAAAAGCGCTAAGAGACAACGCATAATATGAATTGAGTGCTATATGAACCCAAATTATCATTACTGCTACCGTTATTTTATCATTATTAATAGTAGTTATTATTATTAGTATTATCATTATCATATAATATTACTATTATTCTTTCCATTATCAGTACTACTACTCAGGGGCGACGATCCCGGGGACGGGGACACGTCCCTTCCCCTCAAATTGTTTAGAGGGGATCCCCCGGAAATTACTACTGTTTTTTTCTGCCATTGTTATTCTTATTATCATCATTATTACTATCATTAATACTATCATTATCAGTAAACAGGTTGTTTCACGTGAAACATCATTCCACTTGTACAGAATATATCAATCAATTCTCCGGTAACCAAAGCATTATATTTTAAAAGAATGTTCATCGAAAAAACAGGGCTAAAAGAGCTATTCTCTCAAAAATATATGGTGTATTGTGTATGATTTGAGGTCATGCCATGCGCCATGCGATATAACAGCTTAACAGTATCGTCCTGCTCAAGTTCAACTTGCACACATCTATAAAATTTCAACCACAAACATGGGTTCTCACATTCCTGACTACCACGAATTTATAGAGATAAAATATGTGGTTGGGGGGGGGGGTTACATGTACATTCCATCATCCCTCCTGTAGCAACGCCATGAATATTAATGCGACAGGCATATGTGTACAAAATAATACAATATTTGCCTTTATGTTTTCAACTTTTAAAATGCCATATTGTATAACATAAGGGAAGACTATAATAGACATCGCGTAAATCATCACCGTGTGGCCTTCCATGTCACAATTGCAAACTCCAGATGGTTTTACGAAAATGATGATGAATGACAATTTGGTCTGCGTTTTAATACATTTCTGATTCTGGAATTTATAAGTATGCGTATTCGCTGCTGTTATACTTAGAGAGGTAGACCTTGGCCGATATGCAACGCCAGCATCGACGATGACACATGGACATGCGTCAACGACCACCGTTACGATGACGAGAGTGATGAGGAGATGGTGAATAGGGACTATTTGATTTGCACGTCGACATAGTGGACTGCTACGTGTGACGTACTTTTAAAGGGATAGTCGAGTTCTGTTGCAGAGGGCGCTACACAAGAAAAATGTTGTGAGATAAAAAACTGAGTGCCAAATTTGAAAAAGAACGTACAATTTAAATGAAAAAAAAAATCATCTTTGTTTGATCAAAATCGGTTCAAAGACGGCTTAAATATCATTAAATATAACGATTTCTAATATTTGTGTACCAACACAAATATTCGAAAATTTGAAAAAGCCGATAAAAAAAGAAATAGCGCCTTTTACGCTGCATTTCAGCCAATGCCGATGTGGTCTTTTTTCCGTTGGCTTTGTCGTGTTGGTTACATTACGCAAAACCAGCCGGCCCATATATGGTTATTATTAATTATTTAACTAACGGTCATCGTATTTTTTTGAAAGTGGAGCTGAATTGGTATGATCGTATTGGGTAAATTGTAGACATTTTGGGCTCTAAAATTACCGTCATAGCAAGTTTAGGTCCCAAAAGGCCAGTAGAAATGCCATAGATAAAAAATATGAGCAATAAGCATGGACTTTGAAGGCATTTGCGGTCTGAAAACAGAACTCAACTATCCCTCAAGAAGGGCATTTTCAGTGCCTTATAAGGACGTCACAGTGCCTGAAAAGGACATCACACGTAGCAGTCCACTATGTCGACGTGCAAATCTAAAAAAATCTAAAATGGCGTTCAAGAATTCGTCTCATATGTTGTCGGGATTAGACTTGCAATTGTGAGAGTGAGATTGGTTGAAGAATGATCGGTTATTTAATGTAATAAAATACAAATGAGTTGAAAGAAAGGGGTGATGGTTATGATGATCATTCAGCCAGCATATGCCGCACATATGCGTTGAAAGGGAAGTCCACCCATATATCAAATTTGTTTTAATACAAGGAGAAAGATTGGAGTTTACATGGGCAATATCTGACAAAGGTTCGATGACATATCGGTCAGGCTAACAAATAGCATTTGCAAACATGCGGTCTGGTAATTATGAATAGTTTTTGTCTGGTCATTTTAGAGACAAAAGGTGATTGTTAGATGTAAAAAAAAAGAACACATCAAAATACACCTAATGCAAATAAATCCGAGAAGTATACTTAGTATAAGATGTGCACTACTATTTATTGGTGAAAGCAAGTCTGATATATAATACGGTTGTAGTATTTTGTTCAATGACATCGCTGCGACCTAAGCTACTATCAGAAACAAACCCAACTCTACATCAATAAATAGCCATATCTCGTATGAAGAAAAATTGTAAACTGCCTCAAGAATAGTCATCTGAATACAGAAATTCATTAAATGCAAAGGAAAGGACAAAAGAAAAGAAACAATGGCATATAGTCACATATATTTAACTAGGCGTTGTGGCGTGTGCCTGTAATCCAGCTAACAGTGGAAGTTACAAACTGATTCAGCCAAGGACGCAGGTTCGAAACTGAGTCACGTCTTTCGGATGGTGACGTTAAAAGTCGGTCCTCAGACGTAAATAATCATATCTGATTGATACACGTCTGTAAAAACCCAAACACACACACCCACACACACACCCCCCCACACACACACACATACAGTCACATTTGTATAGCGCTTGATAATAATAGTCACATTTGTATAGCGCTTAATAATAATACTCTATTGTAATTATTTTTACCCCCCGGCCATTGGATTCATTGTAGTTTCCAAAAACAGTGTCAAGGTTGGTAGCTAAAGTGTAATACCCGAAAATAGAAATGAAGCATTCATTGCAGTTAATGCAGTTCAAAAAGGTCATTCCAATGACTTATCAAATCGGATAAAGTGTTATACCCGAAAATAGAAATGAAGCATTCATTGCAGTTAATGCAGTTCAAAAAGGACATTTCAATGACTTATCAAATCGGATAGAGTTGTAAAACCAAGATATGGATGCTATGGTGATGTATGTGCGTTCAGTTGAATCAGGGATATGAGAGTTAAAACTAACAAATATCCCTGGTTGAATTGTAATCCTTCATTCATCAATGTTATGTACACTTGATTTGGTAAGGGGAGGGGATTAGTCTCCTCATCCAGACATTAGTGTTGAAGGGATGTAATCGATGGTTAACATAGTGTGGCTATGCGTGAGGGGAGATGAGAATTGAAGAAACCGAATCTAAATGTCAGTCTATAAATTGACACAAAGATACAGAGAGATAACGATCAAGGTTACCAACGTTCTTGAAATCGATAAATAACCTAAAAATACCACATTTTAGAGGCCGTCAATATTGTAAAGTAAGGATAGGCAACTGTGTATGTACACCTACTGGACATGCAATTAATTATGTCAACAAATAAAAGCTTAAGATTCAGCGTTTCAAGAAGTTTATATTTATATTATACATTTGCATCATTAATACATTCAATTTGCGCCATCGATGTTCTTCAATGCACCTGGGACCCAGTTCACAAAGCCCTTTTCAATGACAAATGGCAAAAATTAGTGACAAATCTCCTCATAACCAATCAGAAAAATGGATTTCATAAGCTTAAATCAAAAACTGTCATTTGACATGGATGACAAGTTTTGTAAAATGGAGCCCTGGTATGTGCATAGATACAACGTCGAGATTATAATTTTCCTTAATGAGTTTTCACGTTGAGCTCTATACTTACAAACTGTCAAATACATACATACAAAACTACACAGACACCTCTGATACTTGTAATCTCTTATACAAGTATATCTATATCACTTTTTGAGGTTAAGAATGAGTTAAGATTTGTAGGATTCAGAGGAACACGTACATTACACCAAAGCTCTCTTAAAAGACCATTTCTTTATCAATAGCGAAGAGTGAGACAAATGAGGGGGCACTCGGAAGATTTTTTTTTTTAGGGGAGGGGGGCACATGTCTTTCTTGAAAAATGAAATTGAAATTTACAAGACTACTGATTAGAAGGGAGGTGAGAGTGGACTAGGCGTCTCGTTTTTTCTCTTCTGTTTTCCGCCACCCGTTGGAAGGGGGTGCACCCCTCCTGTCCCCTGTAGCTACCATCACCGCACTCGAAGGTAACATTGCAAAGCTGGAATATTCTCCATTAATTGCGCTAAATACCGACTTCCTCTTTGTGGGAAACTCCAGGGTTTCTACTACATGTATTACAAGAGACATTTTTGTCATTTTATTCCTTTCTCCACGCCTTTGTAGACTGTTGGTTCAAATGAATTGAATTGAAAATCCGCAGAAGAGATCCCGCTACGCTCGGGATAACCCTAGACCACTGTAATCGGTTTTATTGAAAAGCCTTTAAAGGGAGAGACTCCGTATCAAAAAATGACATTTTGAAAAAAACTTCCCTGCCTTTTAGTCATAGTAATTCATAAAATTTGTATTTGGAATTAAATTTTACCAACATTTCAAGACTACAAATCACAATGTCCCCTTTGCAGCCAACATCAAATTCTTGAAGAATTGAAGACCCCTCCAAGCATGAACAGAATTTATCGACAGGTATGTCCTCAAAGGATTTGTGCCGCATAAACCCTTAAAAAATGTCTGTGACAAAGTAGTTTTTTGCATTAAACTTCTTCTGACGTATTGACATCCAGGGATACTTAGCCCTCGCAATCGATTACTCAATCAAATCTCACAAGTGTTTAGCAGGGCTTCCTCCACGTAGTATTCTAAAACACTCTTCCCAGGCAAGTTTGTAACACTTACTGGCACAATATCAAGGAGTCTCTTTTAGTGTCCTAGCATAAACACTGAAGAAAAAAAGGGGAATGTTTCACGCGATCCGGCACACTTCTCACACACAATAACGCTGTATTTACTTATCAAAGTCTAAATGCTTAATGACGACATAATTTATTATTAACCGCAAGGTGGTCTTGAAACGTGTTATTATTTAATCAACTATCTTATCAGGTATTGAATGTTCAGTAAAATCCGATCGATATAGGCTTCCGTATAAAGTTCACAACCGTTAAACTCCATATAGCTATGGCAGTATGGTTTCCATGGCTGAACAGAATTGATACACGTTACATAATTACGTATCTGATCATTTGTGTTACGTGTTATATTTTCAGTTGACAGAGGGATTTACCGTGATTCACCTTAATTTTTTGTTGTTAAGTGCTGTCAGAAATCTTTGTTATGGGTTCTCATTCCACACAAAATTTACAGTATGATTTATGCTTCGTCAGAATCTCGTGCAATGCTTATGATGCATATTTTGTTTAAGGTACTGATATTACTTGGAGAAATGTTTGAAAACAACATACCTTGAAGACATCAGCGTAGAATCCTTCTCCGATCTTCTCCGCATCGAAATCGTCCCACATCGCCAACAAGCCCACAGCCGCTCTCAAGGCATAGCAGCTACTTCCCGGTCTTGGCTCGGGGGAGCGTCGGGGGGAGAGAGAAGGCGTCGCCGTGGAAGAATCGGTGTCAGGAGTGGGATGCAAAGACATAATCATGGGCGCCACAGGGTCCTTGCCCGACAGAGTGGTCCGGGCGCTACCGGCCTCTAACCCGAGACCGATGGGACGCATGATGTAAGGTACGGGGCTACTCCTTGGGCAAAGCTGAGAAGATTTCCGTCATATCTCTGAGTTACAGCCGCTTCAGTTTGTCAGAATTTTCCACCAATTATTAGCTCCATGGCTTCACAAGTCATTTCACCATGAACTATACAGGAAAAGGAAAAGAAATGAAGTATTATTACCAACGTTGCTTTCCGCTACTGAAACATGTAAACAAAGATGATTATCATATCAGATATTACACATGTCATAGCATGTTACACAGTAAACTTTGATCCACTTGATAAGCTGTTTAAGTTGCTATCCTTTGCCCTAGAGCTAGAAATCAAAGTCCATTCATCAAAACAAAGCGCTGTAATATGCGAGAGCAGCCTCCTTGATTATTTGTATCCAATTCTTCAGACACCCGTTCCACTCAGGCATTTGGCGCATACTGAAATGATGTTTAGACCAATTCTTGTTTAGACCGTGGCGCTTGTGAAAGGAAACGGCGTAAAGACGGTTGTAGCAGAGCACGCGTGCGCGGATTATTGGTGGATCTCGTCTGACCTCGGGAAGGGGTCAAAGTCTTCAGTCAAAGTGAGTCATTTTCCAAGGTTTCGTATTCCGAAGGTTTGTATCTAAATGTTTCGGAGAGTGAACAGACTTCGTGATTTCAATACTTGGGGATTTCAGGCTTTCGCTGCATCTGCCTGGCATATATTAATAATTTTAAAAAAGTCTTGTGAAGAAAAACAAATGTGTTCGTCTGCCCACACCACCACCCCCTAAATTGCGGACCAAAATGCAACTGAAATCAATACTTTCTATGGTCAGACATATTTTTTTCTCCGGATTTTCTTATACTGCAAGATAATTTGTGATCTTTATAGCAATTAAAAACAAAAAAAAAATTCTCTCAAATTAGTACAACGTCCGCCCCGCCCCCCCC